>JABXWE010016617.1:0-26666 GCA_014611495.1 Limonius californicus | reverse complement strand
CAACGATGGTTTCTTATCTATGGAATGCGACCTCCATACAGGTGTTGAAGAAATCCAGATGTACACTACGAAATAGCTCGGAATTTCCGTGAAATGTAAATTTCCAGATCGTTATCACTCTCAATTCTTGTATGGGCGGATTAATTACCCCACACTTCGTGCCTAAATTTATTTAAAATACCAAAAATTAGCAAACAAATCCGAGAGAACGGAACAAGACAAAAGTTCGTGAAATAAAAACTCACCAGATTGCTTTATTCTGGCATGAATACTAGCTTCCTCACTGTGGTAAATAATATCGGAAAACTTCCTGAGTTGATTACTTCCAAACGCAGAAACAAAACTCTAAAGTGGCGTAGACTTTTAGAATGGAATAAACTTTCCTGTCAGTAATGACTAATTTGAATCTACGACACAAAATACCTCCAGAGAAAAGAATCGTAGTATCTTCGACAACGAACTACGTACAACTGTCGTATCCCAAAAATCTCCCCTCAAAATTTGAAACTTGGACTCGCCCAAAATTCAACAGGTCTACCAGCTTCGAAATATATATTTTACTACAATTGGGGAATAACACCATACGCAAAATGAGTTGTCTAAAAATCAGGCGTAAGAAACGTTACATGTTTACTTTCGTTAAAAGTTTTTCTACTCTGCAAAATGGCTTTCAACTATGTACTTATCATTTTTGAACTGTAAAACTTTTTCCCATTCAATTGGCGTGGCAAACGCACATATCAGCATATTTTCAATTTTAATGCTACTCGATATTATCAAAAAAATATTCTTTCCATTTACAATGATCGTCAGATACAAAAGTGTATACAGAAACACAGTGTGGTATATATTTTGACTGACTCAGTATACGAGGGCAGCTTTTAGAGTTTTTACAAAAAGTAGGAAAGAAAAAAGTTTTTTGAAACAAACTGTTTTATTGCTTTTCAAAATATTCGCCTTTAAGATTTAAACACTTTTGCATGCGGTCAAACCAATTCTCGAAACAGTTTTTCCAATCTGAAGTTGCTATCTCAAAAACATGGTTTTTGAAGGCTTCAACAGCTTCTTGAGGAGATGAAAATCGCTGCCCACGCATTTTTTGTTTGACATGTGGAAACACAAAGAAGTCTTTAGGCGATAAATCAAGTAAATACGGGCAATGAGACATTAATTAGATGTTTTTCTCCTTCAAATAATCAATTGTTTGATGTGCTGTGTGAGAACTGGCATTGTCATGATGAAGAATGTGTGACGTTCTCGGTTGTTTTTCCCGATTTCCCGACATCTGGCCAACAAATTGTTGTATACCATTCAGCGTTAACTGCTCTTCGATCCTCTAAACGAATGGTTACGACATCCAGTACAACCCAATAAACAAGCGATCATTTTCTTGGAAGTGCTTCGGGAACGAACAACTTTTGTGGGATTCGGTTCATCTTGGAACACCCAAACAGTGGATTGTTGCTTAGTTGCCGGTTCATACGAATATATCCAAGTTTCGTCACTTGGTAGGATGTTGTATACGGATTTTGCAGTTCCTCGATCAAATTTTTTGAGCTTTTCCTTACATCAATTAACACCAGCCTTTTTTGAGCTTCGGTCAAATTATGCGCAATCCATTAGGAACAGATCTTTTTGACAACTAAATGTTCATGCAAAATTGAATGTACTGCAATCTTGGTATCCCTAAGGATGCCTATATCTCACTGTAAGTCTTATGCCGATCTTCTTCAATCATGTTGCGCACAGCATAGATGGCTTTTGGAAGAACAACCGATTTTGGTCAACCTTCACGAAATTCATCACTGACGGACGCATGACCACGACGAAATTCTGCAACCGATTGTAAACAATCTTTTCTGATGGTGCTTCATTATCAAAACTTGAACAAAGTAATTCTAGGCATTGTTGTTGAGTTAGGCCTTTACTAAAATCGTAAAAAATCATTCAACGAAAACCTTCACGTGAGATTTCCTTTTTTCCACAAAATTGATTTTGTTAGACCCTCACTGTAAACAAACTACTCCGTCAATTTCTAAGCTGCCGCTGTTTTCAAAATAACAAATGTAGTAATGACACATCTCGATAGCGCCACCTAGTGGTCGTTTGTAAAAACTTAAAACGGCTGCCCTCGTAATACATGAATGATAGTTCATCATTTCACATACACTTTTCTAGTATTTTCAGTTTAGCGGAGGGATTCAACTTTATTATTACATATAGAACAACATAACACTATTGCAAGGCAATATTTTGCAGCAATTAATCCTTCATTGATTAGTTCAATTTTAATTTAACATAAATCAGCTTAATCAGTTGGCATAAAAAAATTAAATTGATTCGGCCCTAGGCTCGAGACCTGCTAGTTCGAGGTATAGTAATTCTTGATTTCACTTTTACGCAACAAGACTTTTTGAAGGCCAGACTAGTAGAATGTCTTCTTGTTCGTCCATTAAATTTTGTAAGATTGTATTTTGAAAAATTCTTGTTTTGTGTTCCCTTCAGGTTTTTTGCACAAAGGTTGGCCAACTCCTAAGATGTCGTCAAAACATACAATGAGCGGTTGGCTCAATTTTGGGTTTGTAATGAAAATTATAAAATATTTAAGCCACGTTTCATTCTATCGTTGGGAAGTGTTAATATTTATTTCGTAATGTGAAAAGTGCTCCCTTAGAATAGCAATACTCTGTCACTATATATTTCTATTGCAGATGATAAAATAAATGTACTTAAGTTTAACGTTTGTGAAAATACGGAAATACAATCTTTAAATTTGCCTAACTTTACTGATTTAAGTCTGAAATTATGAAGAAGCTTTAAAGCAGCCTGTGGCATGAAAACAATTTATTTAAGACTTATTAATGCGGTTTTTAATTAATTAGGATGTCACAGAACATATTGCTTTCCTTTGGAGCTAGTTTTCTGCAAATAATGTTCACAATAATATTAATTTAATGGGTTGAACGAAGTTCCTGCTAGAGGAAATTACATAAAAACAGTTACAAAGTTGTAACTAGTTATATTAAACAATCGTACTTTAGACCTGGGAACAAATTAATTCTTAGTGTGTCATCGTGACAACACAATTTTTTGCGGCGTTTCAGAGAATGCATTTACATTTCTCGGTACACTTGAATCCGGTTCAATTTTCCAACGCGAAAAAATGTTTCTATGCATATCCAAGTATGTTGCAAAAGTGGAAATTAATTTATGGTACTAATTTGACAGCCAATTTAAACAGATTTAAGTAAAGAAACGAAAACAACTCGTATTATCTCCTATTTTAAAATTAAGGTAACTTTAAATAGACTTTTTTAGAAGCTTTCTCTAATTAGTTGCTTTTATTGAACAAGTCCTGCAAACTAGCTGAACCCGTGGGCTACGTTCTCCGTTTGGTTTTGAAACGTCATTTAAAAAAAATAAATAACCGATGTCTTGATGTAAGATATGTTTTTTTAAATATGAAATTGGTAACTAACCAGATACGGATCGACCAACTCATCTAAAGCCGCAAAATTCATAAACAAACAAGCGAGACAAAACTTGCCGATATGAGATGAAAGATCGACGCCATAGGCTTAGTACACTCGGCAATAAAAGCTATCTTTCGGTGTAATGGCTGTAGTTAAAATGCAATGGTTAAACTCACAGGCTGTTACTACTATTTCCGACTGTACCGATATTGCAAGCGCGCAGTTCAAGTTTATAATGAGCTCCGTCCCCACTTGAGAAGCTTTGCTTATGCGCAACCCGCGGCCGGAGCTTCAGCTATATTGGTCAAGCTGTAAATGTTTATTGTTTTCGAATCAGATCTCAACAGAGCCATATAGCGGGCGTGGCGATTAGTTAAATAAAGCGAAGTTGCTCGCGTCTTGTGTACTATTTACAAAGCTATGCTTGAACTCGGCAAAAAGGAGCTAAGGGATATAACAAACTTTGTAACTGGACATTGCCCTCTGATATACCATCTCAATTTAATGGGTAAAACTGAAAGCAACCTATGTCGATTCTGTGAAGATTCGATCGAAACAGCGGAACATATCCTATGCAACTGCGAAGTAATAACCCGTCGAAGGTTTCAAAACCTCAGAAAGGTGTATACAACACCTGACGAAGTGAGAAAAGCTGCTCCCAGGAAGGTCTTAAAAATTCGTAAGAAGCTTAGGACTTGAGGGGCAACACTAGGTTAGCGTGGTTTCACAAAAAATCTATATAGGTCGAAGTATTGAGAGGCAATTTCATTGCCTGAACGACTCCATAAACACAACCTAACCTAACATTTACAAAGCTATACAGTGAGAACCGAATTCTTTTTATCATTAAAATATTTCCTGGTCTGATACATATGAAAGACATCGTATGTAGTGCACCGACTAAGGATTAAACACAACCGAAATAATGAAAGCGATACAGAATAAATATATAGAAATACAAATCTATCTATAACTTCCAAACTGTAATAAGTTACGTATAGATAGCCGTTGCATATATTGAAAATAATATTTCCGTCAAAATGATTTTCCTAACGGCGATAGCACATTCCTGCAGTATGACTACAGCAAAGTAAAATTCTTCCTGCAGTTTTAGATAATGCTTAGAGGAATAATGCTGCTACTCCTTTAAAACCAAGAATTCAGGCTATGTCGTTTCTGTTACAATTATCATGTGCATGTCAATCTGCTTTATAAGAATTAATGCACACACGCGAAAGAATAATGGAATGCGCTCCGTGGTGTTGAAAAGTTCGTTTTGCAGAGCCGCAAACGATTAAGCATGCAGTTGTAATTATAGCTCTGCGAAAGGAAATTTACAGACAAACAGCATCTGTCTCGAAGCATAAAAGTTTGGTTATAATCGGTCCACTAATAGATAACATTATTTAAGATGAATAACTACTTAAACTCGGCAAAATATGGGTTACATCTCGTGTACACAATAAATTTAACTGAAACTTTCCCTCCGTTATGATTATGATGATAAATTCCCATTGCGGTCAAAACACAAACTTAACGTCAAAAAGATAAAATTGACAAATTATGCATTCGAGCTACGATCTCATATCTTATGGTAATTGCAGTTGTGAAATGTTCAGCATGAATATACGAAATAAAACATTTTTAAGTAAATCGCCGCCGGTTTAAGTTTCAGACTTAAATTATCATAATTTAAGTTAATAACCTGGAAATGTGTACTTGAAACTAAAACACCACATTGCTTAACTTAGTAAAGAAGAAATTTGGTTGCCATGATGAATATTTAATTATTTTGAACGATTAATGAGATTCTTGAAGGTTAAATACACGCTAAAACTGTGGAAGGTTACGCAAAACAATTTTATACATACACCTTAAGAAATAAAATAATTTAAAAATTACAGTAAATTCGAGCCAATTCCTTAATAAAAAACCTAATAATAAATGTTAAATAAGTACAAATCTCGAAATAAAATCATTAAAATAGCTTCAAAGCCATTTATCTTATATTATATTTTAAAACAAGATCCGAAAACTCGTTGCCGTTGGTTCAGATTTCAGATTTTTTGTATCAACTTATTTTTTAAGTTTTTAAAATACAACTAACGGGCACGGAAGTAATCGGAAAAAAACACGAAATTGAGAAACCATAACTTCAACTTAAACTACAGATGACCTGATAAATTTTAATTAACAAGGAGACATGCTAGAATTTGCGGAATACTGGAAAACCTTGTTATTGTAAGGTGAAAAATTTCCCTCCAAGCCGAAGGTCCACGCCAATCCGCAAGGAAGACCAAATTTCTAATTCATCCTCGCAGAGTAAATACAATTTGGTTCGAAATGAGGTATTTTAGTACATTCAACTCTGAACGTGAGTAGACATAAAAATTGGTAATTTATTTCGGATTTAATTGAAAAACACCGGTCGCAACGATCTGATTATTCGGTACTTGGCATTTGAACGCACACGTTTTGGCGCCGTTGTTCTGGCGTCAAGAAATTTTGGCGCGAGAACGTTTGGGCGCCAGGACGTTTGGGCGACAGGACGTTTAGGCGACAGGACGTTCGGGCGCCAGGACGTTTTGACACCAACCATTCTGGCGTTAGGACATTTAGGCGCCCAATTCCCAGTTTGGAACCACCCCAATAGAGTACCTTTTAATAAAATATTGTTTAAAGTGTAAAATTAAGTTAATGTACAAAATATGTGCTTGCTCCATTAATTATTCGATTATTGCTCTTTTCTACAGGGTTGAAAATTACTTCTAAGTAAGAGCCAGCATCCGTTTCATGTTTAAAATGTATTAAAATGTACTTTTTCCGATTGGTCACATTTTCTCTCTTTCATCCTAAGTATCTTGAGGTGCCTCCCAAAGGAGGATTTGATGCTAACATACGCATACATACATATACACATATAAAGAAATAGTAATATTAATAAAATGAAAACAACGCCCAAATGCCTCAGCTCCAAAACGGGTGGCGCCGATACGATCGGCGCCAAAACGGCCAGCACCAAAACATGGCGCCCCAAATGTCCTGCTCCGCTGATTATTGTGGTAGATTTTATGTTTAAATAAACTACCCAAAGAAATACGCTGTTACAAATATATTAACACATTGAAACTAATAAATACACAGGCAGTGAAACACTCGGCTGGTAAAATACAAAACTGTTTACTACTTTTCAAGCTCGTTGTAGAAGAAAACATATTAAAATCATCATTATGCTGAGTTTAGACCTAAAAATGCATAATCTAGCACATGTTTAGATGTCCCATCGGCAATAACAATCGGAGGGATACAAATACAAGGCAAAATACAGGATGTTCCATTAAAATGAAAACCTAAGAGAACAATCAGAAATGTACAAATATACAGATACAGGGTGTTCTATAAAAACAGGCGCGAACCATCAGGAGAATGAAAGTTGTATCCAATGTACTACTAATGATTTATTCCACGCGCAGGCATATTATTTCATTAGAAATGCGCTAGAAAACAACAAAATTTTGTGTCATTTAACCAGCATTTTATTATACTAAACTAGTATTTTTTAAAATATGGAAACAACAATTCTGGAATGCTTTAAAAATTATTTTCTAAAAGGCGATTGTAGAAGACGTTTATAAGAACATGTGGGCCTACACGAAATACCTCTATAGCTCTTTTTATATTTCCGAGGACTGAAAATTTTGGATAATATCTAGAGAAAAACTGTTTAAAGTGACAAAATTAAGTTGAAGTATCCTTCATTTTCTCCCGTTTTTCACCGAACACAACAAAATTTTCACAATAAAGTATAATAATTGTGCAAGGAATCACACGAAATTCTTCTCAAGCAGTTGCAGCACAGTTACAGATTTTATTATGCCATTATATTACGCTAATTAAAATGCTACCGCTATGCACTTCAATGATGCACCGACTGTGGGACCCGCAATTAGCTACAAGTAGCATAAAATTTTAAATTGCAAAAACAAACTAATAGATGGATGCATAAACAATAATGGCGTGTTATTCATTGTACGGTATTTCGCAGTCGTTTATTAAGCTATTAACGCACATTTTCCACACAATGCATGTATACCGAAAAATCGTAAAATAGCGTTTACAGTTGTTGATCAAATTGTATGCCAATTTAATTAAGATCAGTAAAAAATGTTGTAATAGGGAGAAAGAATACACATGGGTGTTGAACTATGGATACGCATGAATAAGTTCAATACATCTGACTGCATGTTATCGTTATCCGTCTTTAATCTATGTATATGCCTATACTGCCATGATCAAGACTTTTAAATTCCTTTATACTAAAAAAGCACAACACACGCGTCTATGATTTACAGTCTTGAACAAAAACGAATTTTATACAGGGTGATTCTAAACATGTGCGAAAAACTTTAACCGCGCATAGCTGAGGTTATATAATTTACTAACGTTACAGAGATGTGGGTTTTCTTATCAATTCATGAAAATATTAATATTTTCTTTCTTATCCGATTTTGATAAACTTTGTTTTGGAAAACTAATAGTCCAAGGTCTATCTTCAGCCAAGAAAAATATAGAATTGAGTGTGAAATATAGATAAAATCTGACCCACAAATGAAAATTGTATTTAAAAATTTGTAATTTGGGGTATATTTTGAAAACGAGATCGTTAACCTGAGTTTTGCAGCTTTTGTACTAGTGTTCTGTTTTTCAAAAAAAGGTTTTCAAATTTTTTTTGTAAATTTAATATTTGAAGAGGTATTTAACAAAGTTTCGAATAGAAATGATAATTTTAATACGCGCACCTAATTCACAAGCGTTTGCACCAAATTTTTCACTTCTGAGTTAAACGTCATGCGCTTCTCATACACAACTGTACAATTTTCTTGTTTGAAAATTAAGTTATGACCGTTAGCTTTTCAAAACAACGAGGATATCAAAATCGCACAAGAAACAAAACAGTTATTTACATATTAGTGCATTGATGTAAAAAAAATCTGAAATCCCGTGTCTCCGTATCCGTGCGAATTTAAAAAATGTACTAAGTGATTTAGGTGTTAAATATCCTCAGATATATGCGGTTCAGGATATTCTCACATGTTTAGAATCACCCTGTATATTGCATTTTGAATTTCATTAGAAGTAAGCCCTGAAACCATTAGCAACTCTTAGTTTACTTTCTCTGTATCAAAATAGTCTATAAACACTGTATATCTTAATTTAAAACGAATTTGTATTTATTTTTAAATAACTTGTAAATTAAGGATTCAAAGAATGCTTTAAAAAGAACGTTCTAATGTTTGATTAGTGCTGACGCTTCGCTAAGCGTTGCAGATAGCATTATAAAAGTGTATTGTTTTAGCATTTATACTACTTGTAACGGTTAGCGTAACGCCAGCACCAATCAATCCTACGTCGACGCGGTCTGAGCCTGAAGATATGACTTCATTATGCATAAACCAGGAAAGCCTGAAACTTAACAATAACATAGAAGCTCTGAAAATATATATTCTGCCATTACATTTAGACGATATTTCAGTTTTCCGAGAAACACAGTAAGGGCGTATCCACGGGCGGCAAGCGCCCCCTTCTAAATCGGAAAAAACTTAAAATAAATCAGAATAAACGAAAAATTCTGAAAAATTGATTTAATAGGTTGCTTGTTGGTATGTCAACATTTTGAAAGTAACTAATTACGAAATAGAGACTCTCGCGCCATCTGGTAAAAGTCATAAGAACTACAACATGTACGTGTATTATACACGTATATCATCGAGGTTTTAAAAAGAGCGAATTGTTTTTTCCAACCATTATAAAGGCGCTACTGATTTTGTTTTCATAGTCCTGCACAACAAGCGCTATAGAGCGTTCATTCAGCTCCTTTCGTCAAATTAAAACATGGCTTAGAAGCACTATTGGTGAAAATAGGTTAACTAGGCTAAGCATTCATCGGCAATGGATTTTCGCAAACAAGGAACAATTAGTGGAAGAAAATTTGTAACTAATCCTCGCAAACTACTGTTCAAAAATTAATTTTATTAATAAATAGTGGTTTCCTTTTGCAATTGTGTATTATTGCACCCCCCCCCTCCCCATTGCCCCCCTTTTTTCCCATGAAAGTATTTGGATTCTTTGAGCTGAAGACGTCCTTGAAACACTGAATATGTTAAATTCACTCAACAACAATGTAGTTCACATTCCTAACCTAAAAATCCTGGGATATAAATCTGAAAAAACATAATTTCCGTAGGAGGCTGCCTGTGGAAAACTCGGTATTATAACCGACTTCGTTAGAAGCAATTTATAATTGAAAATTGTTGGTTACCACTCTAGGATAATGCAAATACTATTTAGAAAGTATATTAGCAAAGTAATAACGAATTCATGTTTTGCGAAATAATATAATGGCTTACTGTATGTAGATACATATTGAGGGAAGATTCCACATAACATATACAATAACATACATAATATGTAAAATATTAATATATCAGAAGTAATCGGATCCTGCGTACAAATATTAGTCTGCAAAACACAACAGTTATATGTTATAACTTGTGTCAACATTCGTAAATCACTACTTAGTACTTGTTACTCATTGCTTCAATAAAGACAACAAAATTGTAAGACTCGTAGTTTACAATGTCGGATTGTGTTTTATTGAATGCTTATGTAAATTTAAATATATTATTTTTAGGTATTTCGGTGCGAATACGCGCTGTCAATCGAGGTCACAGGGGAATGCGGCCGATCATACATTTACAAATAATTTCCGAGTATTATACCTATAGACACTCATAAATTTAAGGATGAGCTTTAGGTATTAAATTTATGCCAGTGGATCAGTGTCCAGTGGTTAGAGCACTGGGCTCCGGTGCTGAAGGCCGGGAGTTCAAAGCCCTGATTCGACGCCTGGCGGACGGCCTACCCAGTATTCATGCGGATGGCTAATGCATGATGCCCACCACATCACCATGCGTTATGAATTCGCCATGCGACAACCGGATTCTGGCTTGGGTTCGAAACCTAAGCATTACTATGCAGATTTATACAAATATTGTCTGCAACTCGCCACACACAATTTCCCAATCCGATTTGCAACCGCGGGACCTTAATGCTAAAAACCTTCTCTGGAATTTCTGTCGTTCGGATTCTACGTTAAACTGTAGGTTCCCCGTGTTTCTGCCTCAGCGCTGAGGAGAAACACGTAGCAGAGAAGAGGCCGATGCCTAGCAGTGGGACGAGGAGCCTGGCAATGATATCGTTCATTAAAGCTATCGATTTTAAGTAGAATAAAACTCGCTTAATAATTCAAAAAGACGAAATCACCCAATTTCCATTTATAGAATTCGTTTAACCCGAGAAATTTTTATAATTTAAACTCAGCTGTTGCATTCAAGTATGTTCTCTTTGGCACTTTTAAGAGCTAATTCTGCAAAGTATAACTTCTAAATGCGAGTGATTTTTGTTTCCATGACAGCCCTATAACTTGATCCATTACAGATGGCACAGACACAGCGGATCTACAACCTAACGTGTGCTCCTACCACGGGAAGTGCAAAAACTTGTACTCCAGAAAAGATTTACTAGGCAGAATACTTCGTGGTGATTTGCTATTACTTCACAGGGGTAAACGGTCGTTAAAAATCCAATGTTCCGACAGTGGGAATTGAATCCAGGATCTTCAGCGTAGAAATCTAATACGCTGACTAGCTAGCCATTAAGAAAAACATATTCAGTAGATTTATGTACCACATCGTTGTTGATAAAAGTTGAATTACAATATCCGCAAAACAATTAAAACGTATATCTTGCAAATACTCTTCCAGACGAATTTTGCCTAGCTAGTCGAGCCAAGCGGAATCTCGGCTCGCGTTATTTCAACTAACGGATGACCTGCAGTAAAACTCCAGATTACATCGATGAATGACTTTTTTCGAAAATAATGGTGATCAACCGGTATCATGAAGGTCATTTTAGACATGCACGGCCGCATACACACGAACTGTATGAGTGTATTCCTCGCTGATCATTTTCTACGATGCGTTGACCTAAGTTCGTCCCACTTCAAGGTTCCACTACAGAACAAGGTATAAAGAGCATAACAAGCGTATCTCCCATTTGAAATTGGGTAATCAAACACCAAATTGTTTGGGTAAAAAGTGGTAGTGCAAGTAATCGTTGGGTTGTGATTTGGATGCTGCTATCCTTGGACTAAAGGCTGAGAACGCAATAAAAATAATTGAAGCTTTTTTCTGGTTTTAATTCTAGCCATGTGGCAAAATGATGATTGCGAAGGAACTTGTCAATCGAGGCTATTGTATTTTTTACATAATGCGCAAAATATTTAAACCAATACTAATTATCCATGGTAAATTACTAATACGAACGTCAGTACGTGGCTGACGTATGAAGTTCCAAATGAAACTAACTTATTTAAGTGGAATTCGTGTACAGTCTACAAAACAAAACAATGTCCTCTTCAAGCCATGACAAGCCATAGTTTTTGATAATTGAAACAAACAACCAATTAGATAAATAAAACTTTCCTGTCTGAATTGAGATTTCAATGTTTTACTTATGGGAATTTCAAAACACCAAAAAACACTTTCCAACGTCTAAAAAACAAAGATGTCAATTTCCCAAAGATTAAAAATATAAATGATAGTCGAATGCTAATTACTTCCGAAAACGAATTTAAATTTAATTATATTTAAAACAAAAACACCGGTAGTAGAGCTAACATCATACATTAGCATCAACAAGCATCAAAACGGTATAGGAGAAAGTTTTAATTTAATATAATTAAAATGCTAATACCAGAATAGCGATTCAATAAAAACAATTTGATATAAATATGTTTCATTTATAAATATCTGATTTCACACGACTTTTGATAGCTTCATTAAACACCACAAAAGTGCTAAAATAGTCATACAATAACTTTTCTATTCCCACGATTCGCTTTAATGGGAAGAGATGAATAAATATTCTAACGTAAAAAGAAACGAAAATGGGAGTTTCTATTTCATTGGGTACAGCGATTTGTTTCTCGTTTAAAAACTCATGAATAACAAATTCTATCAGCAGGACATAAATATATTTTTTTGCAATTTACCCCAGAAGCCTAGTTTCGGTATTGTATCCAAATCTGGGAAACCTCTGAAAGTTTTATAAAACAATTTGAACTTCCGCTAAACACATATCCTGTTTATTTTAAAATTGAGACACATCTATATTTTAACGCTCTTCTGTCCCAATATCAGGTTTTTAAGATTTTATGCTTAAATCAGTTAAGTAACTGATTATTTATTAAAGAAATAAAGTGTCTAGAACAAATGAAAATAATTATTAAAAATAACTTTGTAGAACAAAAAGAAATTAATTTATTCAGCGGTTACGCCAGCTATGTAAAATGGAAATCGCTGCAACGTTTAGCAAATTTTGATTCTTTCGATTGTTTATTATTAAATAAAGCTAAAGAGTCGCAAAATGTGATGACTCTTACATCACCTTTTATTTCATAAGCGAAGGCTAATTTCATAAAAATACCCTTTTTAAGCTTTAACCGCAACATTGTATTTAGAAACCTAAGTATGTTTTAAAATAGATCTGTCTGTTTGTGGTCGACTATGAATTCATGTGGTCATCAATACATCCCACACACAGTGAAGGTGTGACACGAAAGGATCGGGCAATCTAGAAGGCCTACGTTAATTGTATTTTCTATTTGACTGGCGTGTGATAGTACGGAGCGATACGATGAGCACCGCGTCTGCGACAGCCGTATTGTGCCGTCTTGACGTGCGAGTGTGATATTTAATATTAAACTGCCTAAATGAGTACATGTCGAGATTGGCATTGGCATAGTTTGCCCGAATCTTGAACATTGAGGAGTATATTCAATATTAATTGATAAAACAAGCTTTGTACAACGAATTCGAAGTCGGAAGATAATATTAAATATATATTTTCTTACTAGTATTTCGTTCGCATTTACAATCCTGAAAGCACAATATTTCAGAGCATATGAGACCCCTCGTTATCGCAATATTTAGAACGTGTACTAAAAACATGTTTCAATAACTACATAAAAAGCCATTTCAATAGGACTTAATTTGAACTATCTATACCAGGGACCTGCGGGATGCGTGCGGTCCGCCAAACAGTCTGCGGCCCGCGAGCCTTCCGCTCAGAGACAGAGCCTTCTTGAAGTCACAGATTATAATCAAAACATGGCAAAAAGACAAGGAGCCAAGCCACCCCCGAAAAACGTCAATAATTACCAGCTGCAGTTGTTTACTAACAATATCAAAGGATAAAGCGCCGCCCGCCGCCAAAAGAGTCACCTGCAGTCTTCTTGATCTATGCACCGCGTCTGCGGTCTTTTTGATCTATGTACCGTCGCCGACTCGACAACGGCCAGAAGCAACAGGAACGTTCGAAAGTTAGGCGGCTCAGATATATACAAGGCGCGCATCGTGCGTGAATGCATATCTATGATATTACACCTAGGTGTAAATAAGATGATGCAAAATAGTCTTTTTTTATTATCTTCTATTTTTTTTTCTATATTGTACACAATAAATAATAAAAAAACAGGTGCGTGTGTATATGTAGTTTATAACATTTTGGTTTGCGGCCCGGTAGGCATACTTATTTTATAAATTTTGACCACCGCGAAAACGGTTTGCCGCCGTTGAGAGCAACGTTAACTGGGGCGAACCTCTGCAGATATGCTCTTTGCCAAGGCAACAAGTGAAAATGTATATTAGTTTATTTCAGTCAAAGTTACATTAAATAGTCGATATAGTATTAATGTTCCTGCTGACGATGGTAGCTTAATTGCCAAACATTGTATTTGGCTATTACAAAAATTCTAGTGGAAAAGGGTTTCTAAAAGTGTGTATTTAATCCACTGTCTCTGATAAACCTAATTGCGAAGCGGTTTAAATCGATTGTTTTTTGAGAATTATATGTCGAACGTTAAGAATGCCATTACCTTTTTGAAAATTTTCTTCTTACCCTAGGTTTCTTAAAATTATCAATAATAATCGAAACTTTAAACGACATAATAAATAATAAATAATAAAATTTCCGTTATTTGATATTTTTCTGCATAGCTATATAAAGGAACAGTTCTTATAACTAATTTATATTTTTCAGTTTCTGATGATTTTATTTTCGTAAAGGATAGAACAGAAAGCATTTAAGATTGAATGATATTTTTCCAGCGGCATTTGAACATTTTGGCGTAAAACTTCTACTCAATTTGAAGATACAACTGATAACTGTAAGGAATTCTAAGAAAGATTGTTTCTGAAACAGGAAGCGGCTTGAGAAAGAAGGATAGTAAGCGATTAACGAGACGTATTCAAAAATGCAGAACAATGAAAAATGGGCCGTTTTTAGAATTTCTCATTTCCCGTTCTTGCTTTAATACAACTAATCTCATATTTTTTAATTAATTGAGGTTATGTACGTGTGAATAAGCTACAACATACATCATTATTATCAAAATTCGTATATTAGCACTATTGAACAGGTTTGTTTTGAATGCCTATTCCATTTGTTTCTACAGGACATATACGGAAAGTCATTTTTTAAATAGAATGCGTGTAGAAATTAACCTGTCCCTAATTTCATCTATGTTTTTGTTAGAGTTTCGACTTTGAACGAATGGTGCTGAAACTTAAAATTTTACACCTTTTATGCAAAGCAAAATTATACCAAACCGTGCTATATGAATATTTTCGACATATTAAAGAAGAAAATCCGAATGTAGTGGTTTTAAATATCTCTTATGTAAATCAAAAAGTTGTTCCAGTATCAACAATTGCTTGGCCCATACTATAAAATAAATGGGAAAATCTAACTTTTTGATTATTTAAAAGACAGATATACCCACTCATTCAGATGTACAGGTTAGATCCTAGTACTCTCTGAATATTTACTACAGTTATATTATTAATGGTAGATCAATGTTGACTTGGCATTTGACTTTAAAAAGTCATCGCAAACACAAACAACTTTCAAAGAATCTAGCACAATACAATTTAAAGTAACTGATATCAGATGCAAAATCGCAATTTTGAAACCTTCCATTACGTAAATTTGAACTTTGTATGACAAATAAAGCCGGCGTAACGGATTAATTATAGACCCTGTAAAACAAGAAGATGCAAACGCAGCAGCATAATTAATTAACAATGTGTTGCTAAACAAACACGGCTATAAATTCCAGTTTGGAAAAATTAGGTGTTAGACAGGTAACAAATGTACTGACAAGAGCAATATGCAAAGTACGGTAAAAGGGAATTCAATGGACGTTTTAAGTGCATCAATCTTCTATCCGGGTAATAATGGCAATTTACATCTTACAGTACTTTCGCAAAGGATTGCAAATACAAGCACTTACAAAAAATGAATAACCGTCCTTGCAAAGAATTCTCACAGTACATTTAACAGCCATTACAATTAGATAAGGTACTGTACACTTCGCACCAACAGTAATATCCACTGCTGATGCGGCAAATACTACAAATATTTAATTTAAACGCACCATAACAACCGTTCCAACAATGTTAATGCCGGTCGCATGTAAAATAAGTTTTTATCGCATCCACTTATGACGTCATAGTCCTTTAAAAAGTGGCCTTATTTTTATCTCTTTGTCACATTTTATTGTTGCACATAATAGAGAATAAAGTTCAAGGATATATCACTATTCGGGAAATTAGTATGGCTATATTGATTAAATTTCGTATATACTTAAAATGGTAAACAGGATGGTAACTGTTTCTCGCAATACAACAAGATAAACAAATAAATTAGAAAAAATTAACAATACATTTTAGTACACATGATGTAGGTTATATTTATTAAGCACATAAAACAGAATTAAGTCCAAGTTTAGATTATTCCAAGGATGTTATGGAGTGGATGCGCAATTGCACGCTGCTGTGAAGCTACTAAGGAACACCAACTGTACCGACCTCTATACACATTACCATTTTTTTCTTTGAAAAGTTGTAGCATCTATTTACAACACAATGTATCTATAATTTGAATGACAAACAATTGTGCCACAAATTTATAAATTTAAGCGTAATAAGAGCTAAAGTATTCATTCACTCAGTTGGTTCCGTAGGGCACCAGTTGTACAGTGGTTTTGCGTCATAAAGTTGGTAGTGTATAATGCCGCATCCACTCTTTATAACATCCTTAGACTAAGCGTTATGTTACGCTAATATTAATTAAATTTGGTATTCACTTGAAGTGGCAAGGTGGGTGTAATTGTTCCTCGTAGCACTACAATTAAGCAATCAAATTCATAAAAGTTGAACAATAAATGTTGAGAGCTCAAGTCAATTATAGGTTATATTAGTAACATTTATTTCAAAAAAAGAGAAACGTAAAAGATATCATAATGACATAATTTTAAAACTGCAAATATTTTAAGTTCTGTCAGGGCTGAATTAATTATAATTTTTAAAATAACAAATTATTATTGTTCCAAAATGTGAAGTTAAATAAAAACTGGCTCCAGTGCTAATTGAATAGCAAAGGGTTAATGGAGATATCAACGTGAGGTTAGACGAGTAACCTTTTAAGAAGTGAAAATAAGCAAAGTTTAAAAGTACGAGTGTACATGAAGCTACATGAAGATATCTCATTGTTAATTGCAAGCGGTTCCAGCAAACAAAGGCCTTGTGCATCCTCAAGCGGTTAAAGGAAGTTAAAAACTGCAAGCGTTTGTTGATTCCACTTTCCCTTTTGGTACACGTTGCGGCGTCCGTAAAAGCAGACGTTTGACGAAGAAAAATGGACTTGGGTGCTTAATGCCAAGAAAAAAGTTGTTTCGCCGGCTAAAGTGAAGCTTTTTAATGCGGTTAATTTATGAAGAAGATGTGCAGGACATTCGTTTAATGGTTATCAATTTCTTGAGCGTTATGCGCGACGTCACTTTACGAGACGGCCTAGCCCAAGCCTAATACGGTACCCACTTTTACAATTTACATTTAACACGAATTCCCATAGCTTTCTTGAGCACTGTTAACATTTAGATCGTGCAAAAGCCTAATCTGTGCAATAATATCGCCAATCATCTCACGCTTCGGATCTTGACATTTAATTTCTATTCCGACGATTCCTTCTTTTGGTGTAGCTGACAACGTGATGCATTTACAATGCACAGCCTCAGCTAATAGTTTGAAAAGCGTGAAATTTAGTAGGCAGAGAAAATTTTTGGGGAAGCGCGAATCACTTTATCTCGACAACTTCAGATTTCAAAGGTTCCTGCTTTCTACACATAAAAAAATATGTAGAAAACTTCTGCTGCAGAATGACTACAAGATAACAATATTCAATCCAGCCGACATGTTTTATAAGTCGTGGAAGTTTTGTTTAAACTCTGTCTCTGACATAAAAAGATTGCATAAAAACTCAATTTGTTATTAATAGCAAAAATTGGTTTCCTTTTAATTTATCCGAAGAAACTGGCCATGAATAAAAATGAAATCAACCCGACAACTAGAAAGCAAAGTGTAAGGGGTAATATAAGTACACCTAAAATCCAATTAATTTCAGTTTATGAGCACAGAAAATATTCTTAAAAATCTTTATTATTTGAAGCAGAAAGTCTATATCTCAAATTCTAAACATTTACAAAAACAGGTTATGGAGGAATTAAAATGCTACAAAATCACACTGGAACCATTTCTTCAGTTCATTTTTTCTTGATTTAAACTAGAATATTTAAGCCATATTTCGTAAACCAAACATTTTGTGATTTGGTATTTTCGGTACAATTTTATAACTAATGTTTCATCCATACGGAATACACCGGTTTGATGAAATTAGAGCAGAATCAAGGGAAAGTGTCAAAACTTCTAATACTTATTCAGGAAAAAAATTTTGAAGCAAACAGCTTTAAATTTGTTTTACTTTTCCATATTATGATTTAGATATAAAAGACTAAACATCTGCTTGTCACACTTTTAGGAATTGGATAGTCTGCCCAATCTATCCGATAGATAAAAAGCTGTTCTTAAAGAAGCTCAAAATGGCTTATTGAAGAGAATAATCTATTAAACTCAGACTTTATTTTAATTGAAGCAATTTTAGTAAATTATTGTAGAAAAATCATTTCAAATCCAGTTATAATCGTTATTATTTCTAGTTCATAATAAGCAAGGAGAACTGTGACCCTTTTAAAATGAGTTTATGTAAAAAACTGGAAACGAAAATGTTTTTTTGCTAAATTATGTTTTTTACAAACGTTAGTCAATGAATACCTGTATTTAATAATTGCCAAGTTTTAGAATTTTAGTGTAAATGAAAATTTCTAAAAATTAATACGCTGGAAATAGAAGCATCACAAAATGTTCTTTCACAACACTCGCCAACAACTTTCATTTAACTTTTATATTATGATAGTAGTTAACAAAATCTACCTTAACGTTTCCTGGTGATATCCCAAATTTTATTCAATTCCTTTTTTTTAACACGTTCAAATATAAAAATTTAAAGCTTTATGCCTTACCACTCAAATTAAAAAATCGATATACACTGTGGCAATTCTTAATATTTTATAATACAATAAATAATAATACAAATATAGAGCGTTAATTGACAGGAACATGACATGACAAAGACCAACTATATGATTACCTAAAGGTTGAACGCCAGCTACCATCAAACACGTGGAAGAATACGAATATCTGAGACTAACAGTAACAAATGATACAAGATATGATAAACATATACGGAAATAACCAAGTAAAGGGAAACAGATAAAAAGACAACTGCATCCCAAACTATGAAATAAATATATTTCAAATAAAAAGAAAAAAACATATATGACACAATATTCCAAAACTGTGGGTGCTGAAGAAAAACCTAGAACTTGCCACTGAAATACAATTTTGGAGAAGATCCTGCAGGATTGATTACCTTGTACGTCAACGCATGAAATGAAACATCCGACAGATTGATGCCGACTCTACACCATTCTGGATAAAATAAAGGGAAATCAACTGAGGGGTACGGACATGTAAGGAGGCTGAATGAGGAGAGATGGCCACACAAAGTATACAAATGAGATCCTCAGAACGAAGAAAGAAAGTTAGATCAAGAACACAATGGATGAGAAAAATAAGAACAATAACGAAATAAAGAGACCTATGAGAGGACGAGATGCGAGAAACAGTCGTAGAACGCTGTAAAACTTCGCATATATTGAAAATTTTTATATTTACTTCAAATAATAACCGGTATCCCTTATTCGTTTGATTTAAACTTATCAATAAACTCACGTCTGTTATAGCAGAAAACAAAGAATTATTTTCCTATCATTTTTAAAAACGGTTATATTTGTTGTTTTATAAAACAAACTTTGCGAAATTCAATGTATTTACATACAATTTAAAAAATCCTATTTTAAAGCAATATGGCACACCGTCTCATACTTAATAATCCAACCGTTGACTGAAAAATTAACTAACTTTTCAGTCAACAATCCAACAAAGTAAATGCTGTCGAGGTGAAGTTATGTTTACCTTGCGAAAGTTTTACTGGTACAAGAACTTGGACGCAAGTACTTGTAGGGTGTAAAGGCGTCTGCAAGTAGCTGTAAAATAACTTGCGCACGCAACATTCCCATATAAGAAAAGTTGAGCGTCTCTCTGCTTTTCTGCACGCAAGAACTTGTTCAAGGTTAAATTTCAATGTGAAAACAACATTTTCTACTTTTCGCAATTGTCATCACTAGTAGTTGTGAGTGGAAATGACGCCAAAGATATAATCTGATGAGGAAACTGAACAATTATTAGAGGTATACGAACAATATGAGTGCTTGTGGAACATCGAAAGCGATTTCTATCGAACCAACAGCGAATTAACCAACACATCACTCACTAAATCAATCCCAGGATCAACAATTTCAGAAAATTCCATTTACTTCCATTTTCTCTGTACAGTTTTCTGTTCACTGTACAACAATAAAATTTACTTGCAGTTTGCTTTTGCTTTTGCGGTACAACGTGCTAGTACTTGTATGCAGTCCTTGTACCAATAAAACTCACATAATGTAAACGCGGCTTTATTCAGTGAACGAATCGTAAACTAACATTTTTCTGAGATCCGGCATCCACGATCGCCAGATAAGAATCCCATTTCTGGTTATAAATTTTGAGTGAACAGAGACGATAGTTTAGGTATGTGTATACAAACACATATAGAACAAAAATTTTAAAAAACTTAACTAAATATTCCGACAACTAGGTTGTCATCTTTAGGGGGAACACAAGTTCATTATTTAACTTTGGCTGAGATAGACCTCTGAAGATATGGGCTTCCCCGAATCAACAATAAGCTGCAGGTTAGTTATTTTTTAAAATTATTAGGTTAACTTGCGAGGTGTGTGTATTTTCGTAATAATTATCGCACGCCTAAAGGTCGTGTTCGTGTTGCCAAATGAGTAAGAATGAAATTATTTATGATTGAAGAAAAAAATTTCTAGAATTCCACAGACAATTTGGGTGGAAATACTCCACGATCAATCGCCATTTTGAAAATTATATATACAAAAAACAGTATAATTTAAAAGGTATTGTAGAAAAGAGTACCCGATTCTCCCACTTGAGACGCCTCTAGTACACTTATTACAACGAAACTAGACTCTACTCTGCAACCTTGGTGAGTAACGTACGCACATAAAATTTCAAAACATTGGTCCAACTATTACCATAATTATAAGCAGAAAAGTGATCGGACAAGTATCACTTTCGAAGACTGTAACTCCGTAACCGTACACATTTGTATAAGGCAATTTTGCGTATATTGTATTCTTTTGATGTGAACAATCACTGCTTAAAATAAAGTCAGCCTGTGTAATAACTAAATATACTGGTGGTTTACTGAATTTATAGTTCAAAGAAAAATAATCCATTTTGGGTATTTAACTATACCTCCTTTATTTTATTTGTAGATATTTAGAGTGATTGAGGCGGTCGTGGGGTAGATATCAGCGCGTTAGACTTCTATGCTGAAGGTCTGGAGTTCAATTCCCAATACCGGGACATCGGACTTTTAACAGCCATTATCCTTCGAAAGGCAATGGCAAACCAGCGAGGTATTCTGCCTAGCAAATTTTCTCTGGAGTACAAGTGTTCACAATTCCCGTGGTTCGGGGCTTACTTTACGTTGTAGGTCCCCTATGACTAAGCCACAAGCATAGCAGAGAAGATCGCTCCGTCTCCTAAGAGAGAAAGCACTTAAAGAAGAAGAAGTAGTTAGTGATCTTATTGATCGTGTATACTCTTTTGGGTACTGAAAGAATGATACCAATTTTTCTCCGAGAAATTTGCTAAGACAACTGCATTTAGTTCCTCACTGCTTAGTTTAGTTCTTGACATACGTAACAACTGAGTTGGTAACAATGTAGGTGTATAATGTGGCTAACTTTACAACATGCGGATATTCATATTAATCGCGAAACTTTCTGTAAGCACTCAAACTGTTATAATTTGTTCAAGTTAGAAGCGCCAAGTGTTTCTGATTCAGCCCTTTTATCTTCGATCTTGGATGTTAAAGGACTTTTGAATTTATATATTACTGGAACTGGCAACTAACGTAGTTTATTTAGATCAAAACAATACATTGACACTACTGGCAATGTGCAAACCGATAGAAGTATATATTTTGTAATACTTACATTGCATTACATTAGAGTTATACCTAACTAATTAATAAAAATAGAAAAATGTTCTGCGATATCTTAAGCATATTATGTCGATAAATGTCCTACTGATTGATGTATCACGCCAAAAATAACCGAGTAAAATTGCGGAAGAACTAAATTTCACAAATTCTTAACTGTAATCACGCCTAAAACGGGAAGTAAAATATAAATATACGGTGCATCTATTATAATCAGTGCAACTTCGCTCAAGTAGGTTAATGAATCCTCGTTATGCATAAAGTAACTTGCAAATTCAGTTATAATTTATACAAAATTCGAAAAAGCGCCTCTCTATGCATGTACGAGCACTTTCGTTCTAATAAAGCAGCAAAAATGAAATCCAGAACGTAACGCTTGGATTCAAATTTCGATTTTCTTAAAAGGAGTGCTACATTAATTACTTATAAGGAATTCATAAATCTCAGAGGCGTGCCTCCATGTGTAGGTAAGTCGTTAGTAAACTAATAGACAATAACATATTTCCGAGTGAATTTATGGTAATGGCCAGGAAGAATTAAGCGCCCACAGAATGAACAAGTTGTGTAATATAGGACAAGTTTCGACCTACAACTAGAACTACAATAATAGTAGTAGTAAACGGTTGTAGTACAAGAATGATCAGCGTTTAAAAAAGTAAAACAAAAAATTAGAACAATTACAAATGTTAGAACAGATGAAATTATTGATAGATGCTCGATGGGCGGGGTTCTTTAAAATCTTCTTAACAGATTTAAATGATAGTTACTAGAAAGTTTAATTTTATGGGACATCTCGAAAATAATTTTATTTTTTCAATAAATCGGACTTTCAATTTTATTCTAGTTTTATGTCACACTCTGCACCTACCTAACATTGTATTTATTACACTTGGCAGTTAATAAAACGCCTACTTTTATTCATTATCCTCTGTCAAAGCAAATTACATGGGTATACATTTTTCTATCAAAATAATCAATTGAGAAGAATGAACTGTTGAAATTTCCTTTATAATCCCACAAACTATTTTCTGTCAACTCGTTTATCGCAAAAATCCTTTTGTTATCCTTTAAAATTGCTATTAGTAGTGCTTTAAGCCGCCAAAACTACCGATGGACTTTTCTTTTCCTTTCAAATCTTTCTAGTCGAATTTCAGAAAGTGTGTTACTTTTCTAACAAATAATATTGCTCTAAAAACCTACGCATTTGACCATCGCGATTGCTAAACCTGTCGGTCATTCCTTTTGCCCGCTGATTAATTATAGTTTTAAAATACATTTGATTGATTAAAACAGTTTGCTGCTTTACTTTTTGCTGCAGACTTAAAATTACATCGAAAGTACTGGGAAAAGGTTTTTTAACAGCTAAGTTGTCGCTTATTTGATACTGTTTAGCAATTTTAATTAATTTACTTTTTCATCAATGCTATCTTCACAAAAATGTCTCAACATGATTTTTTAGGCAAAATACATTCTGAGAAATGTCTGCCTGTTTATGTGTATTTCTAAGCGCGACGCAGTAAAAGTAATCGGAAGGACCTTAAAAATGTAGGTTTACTTGAATAAAACAATAATAATCCATAGTTGGATTCATAACAATTAGATACGTCACTGCAATCTTACTTTTGCTAACTAATATAACGTCGGTAGTAGTTATAATGCTACGTATGCAGCCCACGATAGGACCTAAAAAGTGCTTAAACAATAAACCAGGAGGCAGTAGAAAGAGAGGGAGACCCAGACTACGGTGGCTAGAAGCAGTAAGAAAGGACCTTACGGAAATTGGTGTAACGGGATGGAAGGAAAAAGCAAAAGACCATACGGAATGGAAAAGGATCGTAAACGAAGCACAAAAAGTTGGAGGAAAAACAATAAATAAACGATAACAGCAACAACCAATCCAAAAATTCGAGCAATGCAAAGAAGACTCCCTCCTGAATAAACCCCAGCAGGGTTAAGACGCGTGTGACGAACGCACCCCGTAAAAAACCTGTTCTGAAACCCCTTTAAGGAGGTCAAAACCCTTCATGGGTTGTCGCACCAAGGAGTAAGTAAGTGTTTATAATAATATTTCTACGTCGAATCGTGTGTTATCTAACATTTCCTTTATAGCAACACACCTCATGTACGAGTAGAAGCTATTTATTAACAAATTTGTCATGACAAAAATATCATTTAAGATTTATTCTTACCGTTCACGAAATCTTCACGTATGTGCGAGTATCTTAGACACACTGTATATTGGAATCAATTCTACTCCTCTTTACAGAATTTACCTAAAGCTGTTGTAGAGGAAGCTCACCAAGAAAACCTTCCGGAAATGTAAACCATTGTTACATACATATACAGGGTGATATACGGGCGTTTTTTGTGATACTAAATCTCAGTTCTTCGAAAAACGCCCGAAAACGTTAATTAGCTAGGGATACATATAATACGGTGTTGCCGTTCAGCTATCGTCCATTCCAAAACTGAGGCGATCCCTAAATATTTCAAAGGGCAAGAGGTATCTAAGACATGCCATTTGAAAGCTCGATGAATTTCCTTTACATTAGTGTTTTTATTTTTGGATTCCGAGCATTATTTCCCGAGGAAATTCAGTCCAAACTTTCAAGGTAGTACCATAAATGTTAGAAATGAACATCACCAGCGTTTATACAGTATTAAAGGCTCTGGTTAAAATGTCGTCGCACATTCTCATGCATTTACGGAGTGATTAAATGGCATTCGTTGATTGTATGTTGTCGTAAATCATGTAAAGAACCTTCGATCCAAATACTGTCAAACAAACAGTCCATACTGCGCAGAAGCTCCATCCTTTTGATCTTCAAAGTAATGATCATCCTTCTCTATAATAATAATCAGTTAACATCAAATCAATGTTGTCTTGTTCACAGTTCCAATTACATTTGTCCGGTCAAAATATTAGGTAAGAAAAAAGGACCAACGAGATGATCACCAAAAAATGCCAGACCAAACATTTAATTTTTCAGGATGTTGAGTATGTGTTTCGTAAAATATCCTCGGATGAGAATTTGACCGATAGCAACAATTATGGCGATTGATTGTACCATTTAAAAAAAAATTACATTAATTGTGTAAACAAACGTTAAAAACAAAATTTGGATTATTTATCGCCCGTTTACTTGCAGTCTCACAAAATTTCAAACGGCGGTCAATTAAGTTAATTCATTGAGTTCTTGTAGAAAATCTATCTTGATACAAGTTGTGATGTTTAAAAATTCGTTGAATACTGGTTCGATTCATACCGGATACAATAGCCCTTTGCTCTGTACTCAACGTAGGATCGACAGCAACGTGGTCCAAAACAGCGACTTCCACCGATTCTATTCTTACCGGATTTTTAGCAGTTCGTTATTTATTCGCGACAGAGCCAGTCTCCCGAATTTTCTCACTAACTCCAAGACATACTTGCGATTCGCATGCTTATCTGCATATGGCTGATTGAACAATTCGACGCTTTTACTGGCACATTCATTGCTTCGGAATAAAACGCAATTATTTCAACTCTTTCTGAAATCAAATAAAGCATTTTAAATGTCCAAAGAAAATAACGACAACTACGGAATACGTGACGTTGACGTAAAAACCATTCAAATGGTTACTCCAATTTATGGTCGACCAATGTCGTCCAATTCCAAATGTCATGTCTTTTGATAGCCCCAGCCATTTACATTTTTTTGTTTGAAAGTCACCCCAAGTTTGCTGTTTAAGATAGATGTGAACTGATATAGCCATATTACATGTCCCATGGTAAATTAATTTGGCGTGTTCGGGCATTTTTCGAGGAACTGAAGTTTAGTATCAACAACACACGTTTGGTTTGTTTTCGATGGGCCACCCTGTATATTCTTTGAGCATCAAATCTTCGTGGTATTTTACAGAGCGCGGCCCAACCAAAACAATTTAAAGTATGAACCAGAATATGTAAAACCTACGATGATTTAGCTTCCAAATTTACCTAATCAAAAAGCATGAGGGTTATGTATCAAAAGCCACCACGATAAACTGTTTTTTGGTCGCTTGGTATATTCTAAAGTACAATAACACAAATGGATATTTTTTAATTACATAACTAATTTGTTTTTAACAAAAACCGCATTGTGTAACACGCTTATTATCGCTAATCGATTTGGTAGTCTAGAAAGTCACTCCGATTGTCAAAGTTTCTGAAAAAGTATACCCGCAAGGGAATTGTTATGTAAAAACCAACACCTAGCCAATAATAGAAGTTCATAGCAGTGCCTTCAATAGAATAGAAACCAGCACTTATCTAAATATCGACGGATATTGCTCAACTCATTTTCGTACCCCTGCGTCGCCTTAGCGTTACTTAACAAAATTAATTGAGCATGTATTGTCACAACAATCATATTTTACTATTAATTAATTGCTCTGTGTATGGTGCTACGAATCATTCTGCAATTAATCTTTCCAGTCAGTGGTAGAACATAATAAGCT
>JABXWE010016616.1:0-10150 GCA_014611495.1 Limonius californicus | reverse complement strand
AGCCGCCATTTTAAATGATAGAAAATTTAATCATGGGCTAAAAAATAATATTTAATTTCCCATTAAAGCACACCAAATTTTGTGGTAAAATATCAAGTCGTTCAAAAATTAGTTGGGGGGGGGGGTTACTTTATAGACACAGGGTATATATATATATATAATTTAGCTTTGACAGGCCCATTGCTTAATAATCTCCTTCCATTCTTTGTGGTTTCCCGCTTTCGTCCTCCAGTTCTGTACTACTTTCTGTCACAAATCTCTTCCTAGGTCTTCCCTGTCTTCGGTCTTCCATTCGATTCAGTGATAATACCATTTTTGCCACCCTTTCTTTTGGCAGCCTTTTTATATGCTCTAACCATCTCAACCTTTGGGCTCTAATGAAGTGGCTGATTGTGGCTTCCCCAAACATCTGTTGTACTTCCTCGTTCCTTCTTCGTTCCCATCCTTCCGCAGTCCTCTTTCCTCCGTATATCTTTCTTAAACACTTCCTTCCCCACACCTCCATTTTCTCTTTTTCAACTTCAACACCCATGTTTCGCTGCCGTACGGCACTATAGGTCCTAGCACCATTTTATACACACGTAGTTTTGCACTCCGCGACACATTTGTTGCTTTCAACAGCTCACTTAGCCTCCACATTGCTTTATCTCCGTTGACTATTCTGGCTTCTATTTCCTTTCGTTCGTTTCCTTCCGTTGTTATTAAGACCCCTAAATATAGGAAACTCTGTACTTCTTCTATCTTCAACATCTTCCTTTCTGCTATCTTAAATTGTATCTTTCGACCTATGGTCTCTTTATTTTTCTTGCCCATGAACATGTATTTGTCCTTTTTTATACTTAGTCCCACATTTGTTGCTGTTTTTCAAAATCTTCAACCCTCACTTCTAGCTCTTCTTTCGTTCTGGCCATTAGTACATCATCCGCATAGGTTAAACATGGTCCCTCATCGAATTTGGAATTCCTGTCCTGTTAATGCTGCTTTTCCTTATTATTCCCTCTAATGCCATATTGAAAAGTGTCGTCGACAAAGGGTCTCCCTGTCGTAGTCCTCTGTTCACCTCAGATTCCGATGAGAGCTTACCGTTAACTCTTACTGTGTTAGTCGAGTTTGTTATCGTCATGGCTGTTAATTCTATTAGATTAATAGGGATATTAAGATCTTTCATTATTTCATACAGGGTTCTTTGCTTTATGCTGTCATAAGCGTGTCGGAAGTTTATAAAAACGGCGTAGATGTCTACGTTATGTTCATAGCATGTTGTTTGTAGTTCTTTTAGGACAAAAATCTGATCCATTACCGACCTATTCTTTCTAAAACCTCCCTGGTCTTCGTCTAGTGTTCTTCTGCATATTTTTGTATGTTATTTCTGATTAATGTTGCCAGGATTTTATATCCCCCTGTAATTTTCGCATCTGGACCTTTCCCCTTTTTCATATATTAGGATAATAATCGCCTATTTCTATGGCTCTGGCATTGTCTTCTCCTGCCATATTTTCCTAATTAAATCATATAGTTTTTCTTCTATCTTTTCTCCTCCATACTTTATTAATTCTGCACGTAAGTCATTTTCACCGGGGCTTTTTCCATTCTTTAGGTTCTTTATACATCTGCAATCTCCTGTTGTGTTGGGCATTCTACATCTGTTTCGTTTGGTTGATTGTTTCCCCATTTTCCTTGTTCTGTTTCTCTTTCCTCCTACATTTAATATTTCCTGGAAATGTTCTCGCCATCTATCTACAATTTTTTGTTCTTCTCCAATCAGCTTTCCTTCTTTGTGTTTTTTTGGGCTCCTCGTGTATTTTTTATTCCCTGGTAAAAGTTTCTTATCTCTTTTCTTTTGTATCTTTCTTCTATATTCTTGAGATTTGCCTCTTTATATTCGCTTTTCGCATTTCTTACGGTATTTCGTGTTTTTCTGATTTGTTCTCTGTATATTTATTTCTTCGTCGTCTTTTAAACCGGTATGCAGCATCTTCTCTCTTGCTTTCCTTTTCTTTTGCATTTCTTGTTTACATTCTTCATTAAACCATTTATTTTTATTTTTCGTTTTCTTTATGTTTATTACTTGTTTGCTACTTTTTTATTGTCTCTTCTATGCTTTTCCAGTTTTCCTCTCTCGCTTCTTGTTCTGCCTTTTGTGCACATTCTTCTCTTCTCCTTTGCTGGTACTGGGTTTTTTTTTCGTTTGCTAGTTCCTACACATCTAGGACTTCAGTTTTCCTTTTTTCCTTCTTCTCCGTCCTCTTTATTTGTTTATTGTTTGCTACTGTACTAGGAAGTGGTGCGACGCCATATCAGCCCTTCTGCGGCTTCTCCTAGTATATATCTACGTTGCCTGGCTCTCTTGAATTAGTACATGATCTATTTGGTTTGTTCTCTGTGTACCAGGTATTATCCAAGTTCCCTTGTGTAAATCTTTCCGCTTAAAATATGTGCTCACGATCCTCATCCTCTTTCCTGCTGCGAATCCTATCAATTTTTGGCCATTTTTGTTGCTTTCTTCATGTAGACTCTGATTTCCTATTGTCGTTCTAAACTCTTCTTCCTTTCCCACTTTTGCGTTACAATCCCCTATTATAATTATGCATTATGTCTTCGGTATCTTGTCGTAAATGTGTTCCAGCTCCACATAGTATTCGTCTTTCACTTCCTCTTCCTTTTCTTCTGTTGGAGCATGTACATTTATTACGTTAATTACTTCTTTGTTTATTTTTATTTGCAGGTGACACATTCGCTCGGATATTGCACTGAAATTTTGGACAAACTGTTTCATTTTCTTTTTTACTAGGAAGCCAGTACCAAAAATTGTTTCGCCATTACCACTGTTGAAAAATATGTACTTTTCCATTTCTGTTATATCGTTTTCTTCCTGCTTTGTCTCCTGCATGGCCAGGGTATCTATCTTTTGAAACATCTTGCCCTTTGAAATGTTTAGGGTGAAAGTACCCCCAGATAGGTGAATAGAAATAGCCGTATTACATGTTTCCCTCGTAAAGAATGTGTTTCAAAGAATTGAAGTTTAGTGTTACAAAACACGCTTGTTCCGTTTTACTGGGCCACCTTGTATACTAAAACAGGCGTCGTTGTCATACCAAAATTAATTTTGTTGATCCTCTGAAGCTGCCATCTTCAACAGTATTAACAGGGTTTCTGTCCAAACTTAGATATTTTAGTTCCGGTAAACCCCTGAATGTATTCATGCGGATTATACGGATCCTGTTATTCCGCAAACCTAATCTAACTAATTGGGATAATCCTTTAAAACCATCATCTTCAATTACTTCTATTTGGTTTGTACTTAAATGCAATGATCCTAATTTCAACAATCCTCTAAAATTCTCTCTGTTGACAATTTTAATTTTATTATGTTTTATATTTAAATAATTCAATTTTGGTAGCCCTGCAAAAGCCCCGATTTGTATGGTCTCGATTTGATTTTTATTTAGAGATAAATGTTTCAATTCAGACAGTCCTCGAAAGGAATTTTTTCTGAGAAGTTTAATGTTGTTGTTCCTTAATTTTAATTTTGTTAGCTTGGCTAGTCCTCTAAAACCGTCTGTTTGGATTACTCCAATTTGATTGTCATGTAAATTTAGTTCTTTTAATTCTGGCAGCCCTCTAAAGTTGTCGTTATAAATAATACTGATATTGTTATAATGTAAAGTTAAATTATTCAACTTCGTCAAGCCTCGGAAGGCGTCGGGCTGAATCGTGTCGATGCGATTGCGATATAAGGCCAGGGCGCGTAATTCACTCATCCCCCGGAAATTGTCGGTAAAGAGGGTAGTGATGAGATTGCTGAACAGTCCTAATCCAGATAAACTGGTCAGTCCTGCAAACGCATCTGCTTCAATTGTTCTAATTCGGTTTCTCTGTAAACCTAACCACATTAATGCGGATAACCACCTAAAGTTATTCGCGCGGACAACCTCAATTATGTTATTTTGCAGTCCTAAAGCAGTTAATTTTGACAACCCTCTAAAACCGTCAATTTCGATACTACTGATTTTGTTGTTTATTATGCTCATTGCTGTTAATTCTGATAACTCATTAAAACTATCGTTTTTTATAACATTAATGCTGTTATTGTGAAGGTTCAATAGGGATAACCGCCCCAACCCTTTAAAAGTACCGACTTCGATGCTATTAATCCTGTTAGATCCCAAATTTAAAACTATAGCTAGGGAGGACAAATCAGAAAAAATCCCGCTCTTTTCAGATTCCGGTCTTAAGATTGACAGTTCGTTTTCTTCAATGTATAGCACTCTTAGTTCTGTTAATCCTTCAAAGAACGTCCTTGGTATGAATTTTATTTTATTGACCGCTAACCCGAGCTGTTGTAATTTTTTATTGTTTCTAAACAACCTCTCCGGTAAGCTAGTAATCGTGTTGTTGCGAAGAAATACCTCCCTTAATTTGACCAAAGCCTGAAACACCTCGGGGTGTAAATATGATATGGAATTATCATTTAAGCGCAAAATTTCAATTTTTGAATTGCTTTGAAACACATCTTTTGTTAATTCGGTAATTTGATTCGACGACGCGTCTAAATGTTTAAGATTTGCTAGATCTGCGAGGAAACTGTTACTTAGCCGTTGAATTTGGTTATTATTTATATTTAAATTTGAGAGTTTGTTTAAGTTTTTAAATGCTCCGCTTGGAAAATTTGTAAGGAAGTTGGCTCCTAAATCCAGATACGTTAAATTACCCAATCCTGCGAAGGAATTTTTATTTAAACTGGCGATATTATTATTCTCCAACCGTAGAGTTACTAAACGATTCAGATTTTTAAACATATAAGGTTCCACTGTGTTTAGTTTATTTCCGTACAAATGCAAACGTAAAAGGGAATGAAGGTTATCGAATAACCCTTCTGGTAAGGCGGTGACGTTACTGTTGGATAAAATCATATTCGTTAAGTTGTGGAGTTTGGAAAACGTTTCGCGATCTATGTTTGGCATCGGAACATAGCTTAAACGTATTTCCTTCAGTAAATTTAGATGTGAAAAGATTCCGGACTCTAAATTAACGTTACTATACGAAATATCGAGCACATTCAGGAGGGGCAACGCTTCAAACGTTCTTGCAACTAAACACTTATAACTAGCATTGCGAATATCTAACCGTACAAAGTCTTTTAGGTCAATTTGAATTTCTTTCGAACGTTGTTGAATTTCTGTTGTGAATTGGTCAGCGGAGTCGCAGATACCTTTACAGGTGAGAGTTTTCCAGAATTGATAGCTGCATTTGATGGGAGAGTTATCATCCGCCTGTATGCTGTATTGCATAACCGCCAGGAGAATCCACTTTACGAAAATAGTTGTGGCCATTGTTCTCTAAAATAAATAAATTTAGTGTTTACTAAAGATATATCACAAAACAATATTAACACAATGTAGTTTTTAAGTGTCTTTACTTTACTTAGTTTAAAATAGCATCGCAATGTTTATAGAGGATGTTAATGAATTGTAGGGACAAACTTCTAGGGCTTGTAGAACACAACAAAGCAGACAACTTTTTGTTAATAAATGTGTGGTCAAAAGTGTTTCCTTTACGAACTGAAGCCTCTTAAAGATTCTTTAAGAACTACCTGAAAATAGACAAACCAAATTGCATTTTAAATTATTTTGTACGATCTAGACATACATGCATTCAAATAACGTCCATTTTGACATAATTCGTAATTTTTGACTTTCCTTGCATTCGTTTCTTTCTGTACCTTTTATAATTCGTTTTTTTTTCATTCTGTGATTTTTTTGATAATTATTTTCTTCGTTATTTGCGTTCTGTGTTTTGTATTTTTGTGTTACGGCGAATTATACTTTTGCCGAACAGCACGACATGATGTTCATGTATGGAGCTGCTTGGAGTAACGCACGCGAAGCTGCTCGCCTGTACCAAGAACATTTTTCGAATAGGAATCATGCATCGCACAAAACTTTTATTGTAGTTTCACGTCGATTGCGGTAGGAAGGTACATTGACTGTCAACAAACACAACTGTGGAGCTACCAGAACAAGGCGAACGGTGGATTTTGAGGAAGAAGTTTTAGACAGAGTGGCTGAAAATCCTTCTACTAGTTCAAAAACCATGCTCATGAAATGGGAGTGAACCATGTTTAAGTATGAGAGGTACTACTTGAGCAGCAGCTACATCCGTACCATCCACAGAAGGTACAAGCCATGGTTCAAGCAGATTTTCCAAGAAAGGTAAAATTTTGCCAGGAATTTCTGCGGCGGTGTAATGAGGATCCAGAATTCCAGGTAACCGTTCTGTTTACTGACGAAGCATCTTTTACGAAAGAAGGAATATTCAACAGTAGAAACAGCTACATTTGGGACGATGAAAATCTCCAAGCTGTGGTTCAAAGGATACCAGCAAAAGTTTTCAGTGAACATTTGGGCCGGGATTGTAGGCGACAGACTCATTGGACCATATCTGCTACCCCAAAGGTTAACAGGAGCAATTTATTTAAATTTCTTGTTTAATGTCTTGCCTGAACTTTTGGAAAATGTTCCACATCAAATGTGGCTGCAGGACGATGGTGCACCTGCTCATTTTTCGGCGGAAGTCAGGGAATTTTTAAATAAAACTTTTCCCAACAGATTGATAGGTTGAGGAGGGCATGTGGCGTGACCTCCACGTTCTCCTGATTTGAGCTCACTTGTTTCATTTTGTGGGGTCATGTTAAAACGTTAGTGTGCGCTACCCCAGTTGAAACTGCAGCAGAACTTACGGCGACGCGTATTCTTGCTGCATGTGAAGAAGTTCAACAGACTCCTGGTATATTTGAAGCGGTGCGCAGGAATTTACTTCGTAGAGATGCTTCGTGTGTAGAAATTGGGGGGGCGGCATTTTGAACATTTACTATAATTTTGTTAATTTTTCAATTGGTTATTGTAAATTTTTCAAATAATTGATTTTTTCTTTGTAATTTTGGTTTCTCCCTATTTCTTAGTTTTGAAACATTTTGTTATTTTAATTTGAATTTGAAAAGTGGGAAAGAGGGCTTTATTTATCCTGTATTAATTTTCGTCGTTATGTAAACAAATAGTAGGTAGTAAATTGAAGTACGTACATTTAGGCGCTATATTAACAAAAGTTGTTTGTTTTCATGCATACTTTAAGCCCTAGAAGTTTGTCCCTGCAATCCTTTAACACCCTGTATGTAGCCTGGTGATAAAGTTCCGCACAAAATTCATAATTTTCTTTTTTGTTTGATAATGTAAACTTTTCGAGCGGCTTTTGTTTCTGCGCTGTGATGTTGTCATCACCTTTTTTAATGGCAACCCCATTTTTTCCCACTTATTTTGATAAACCTCCTCACCAGTTAAATGGGGATATAAAAAAATTAGTACTCCACGTAAAATTTTTAAGGAAAAAAAGTTATCGAACAGACATGTTTCGAAATGAAATAGATGCCAGTTACATGAAGAGAAAGCTGTTCGATTACAAAAAATGGGACTGAACGATTAACATGAAGGAAGCGGAATACTTGGTTGCGGCCTAGAAAGGATACGATTTCTACATGGGATCTGAAACAATAAAGAACATCAACAAATTCAAATACCTGGGAGTTACTTTCACTGAAAAAAGAAACAGCAATGAGAATATAAATAATAGAGTTAACCAAGGACGTAGAGCCATTCAACAATTAAACTCTCTTGTATGGAACAACAAAATAAGGAAACTAGAACTACCATTTATAAAACAATTGTGGAAAACATTACTACCTAAAGAATGGGAATTATCTAAGAGGAATAGAGACAAAGTCCAAGCTTTGCAAATGGACTTCTGGTAGCGTAGTTGTTGTAAATCGTTACAACTGCAGATAGTAACCACAAACAAATTCGCACTGGTATTAACAGAATGTATGGGTGAGAATGGTAAGAGGCTTCTCCTACGACTTTATTTTTTCGAAGAAAATTTGAATGCGGTTGAATATTTAGATTTTCTGTGTTTTGAGTTAGTTCCAGCTCTAGCAATTCTTTTCCCAAGCAATGAAGATCGTGATATGTCTACCCAAACATTTGGTTTCAACAAGATGGAGTTCATCCCTATTCTGGCGTACTGCTTCGGCAGTTTCTTGACGATGTGTTGCCAGATAGATGGCTAGGGCGGCGAGAATCCCTTGAATAGCCTGCACTACCACCTGACTTAACGCCGTTAGATTTATTTCTATGAGGTATAATCGCGAGTTTACATTAGGTGACCAAACTATTTAGAGGATTCAAAGCGTCTGATCATTTTAGAAATGGAAAGTGTTAATCCGAAATTTATTGATCATGCGATACAAGGTGTCACAAACGTTCTGGTCAATGCCAACTGGTTAATGGTGGAAAATATACATTAGTTAATTGTTTCCATGATGTTCTTATTTTTGTTTTATTTATTAATTTTTATTGGCTCCATGAATTATTTACAATCTGTCCTAAAAGACAATAGGTAAATGTTATGTATAAGAGATTAACATAGGTGAGATTGACCCAATGGTCAGTGTCTTCAACTTAATTAACATTATTTACAGTTTACTGTTTTTGGTATGACTATATGGATTTAATTTGCACTGCACTACACGCGTTGGGGTAGGTCTAGCGGGTCAAACCGTTTCAATCTTTTAACCCGCGGCATAATCAGGAGGTCCGTGGCAAGGGCGTTAGGGTGGTCGCTGAGGCGATTCTGGTATCGTGTATTCTGGATGGTGATCTCTTCTTTGATGATGGGTATTTCTAGGACTCGATGTATGACATGGTTCGGTACAAACAAAGGCGCATTACAAACAGCTCGCAACATCTTCGACTGGAAACTCTGCATCTTCAGGATGTTGGAGTCGCTAGCCGAACCCCATAGTTGGATGCCATATGTCCAGACTGGCTTTATTATGACCTTATACAGGAGGAGTTTATTTTCCAAACGTAGGTGAGATTTTTTGCTTAATAACCAATACATCTTTCGATAGATCAGACCTAGTTGAAGTCGTTTTTGTCATATGTGTTTGGACCACGTTAGGCGCCTGTCTAGGTGAAGGCCGAGGTATTTCACATCCTCTTTTTATGGGAGAGAGGTGTCGTTTAACTTCACCTCAGGGCATGTTCCTTTTTTTAGAAAGAAGGTTATGTGGGTCGATTTAGTACTGTTGGCTTAGATACGCCATAATTTCAACCATTTCTCAACTTTATCAAGATGTTCTTGTAGGAATTCAGAAGCAAGGACTGGATCTTGGTTTGAGGCCATTAAGGTCGTATCATCGGCAAAAATAGCGATCTCCGTATTTCTAGTTATTGGAAGGTCGGCCGAGGACACGGCCCTGTGGTACTTCAGATTTTATAGGAACTAGGGAAGTGCGAGAATCGCCATGTTTCACTAGGAAGATTCTATCCTTCAGGTAGGACTGCAATACCTTGCAGAGGGAGTGGGGTAAATTGTTCTTGATCTTATAAATAAGACCTTCATGCCAGACCTTGTCAAATGCCTGAGAGATGTCAAGGAAGGCAGCAGAGCAATACATCTTGCTCTCCAGGTCGGCTTTGATCTTCTTGGCGACTCTGTGCACTTGTTCGATGGTAGAGTGTTTCTAGCGAAATCCAAATTGATGGTCCGGGACTAGTCCTCTTTCCTTTAAAATGGGTTTCAACCTGGCCAGGAACAGTTTGTCAAATACCTTCGATAGTATAGGCAGGAGACAAATCGGGCGGTAAGAAGCTGCTTCTGTGGAATCTTTACCGGGTTTCTGAATAAGGATTATTTCTGCCACTTTCCACTGGGAGGGAAAGTAACTCAATCTTAGTATGGCATTGAAGATTACGGTAAGCATTTTGACGCCTTCGTATGGTAGCTGTTTCAGTATTCTCTCCGTTATCAGGTCATATCCCGGGGATTTCTTAGCGTTTAGGTCGGTTTTAATAACCGATCTGATTTCAAAAATCTTAAATGGCTTGGTTGGAAGATCCATTTGATAGGGAGCTTCGAGGATTGTGTGGATGTGCTCCTCTTCTGTAGGAAAGACCTCCATTGGGAAGGGTTTAAAGACATTACCGAGGTGTTCCCCACATCTGTTTGCTTTTTCTTCATCATTTCTGGCCCAGTTCCTATCTAGAGTTCTGATGGGTGGATTTGTAACTTGTGGGCGCTTTAACTTTTTCGTGGC
>JABXWE010016615.1:0-45055 GCA_014611495.1 Limonius californicus | reverse complement strand
GTCAGTTTCAGCCACCTGTCAGTGCTGCCATAAGTGTTTATAAAAACTCCCTAGTAATCGATTTGACGTAAAATTTTCTACATAAATTTATTTAAAATACTCTTAAACTTACTCAATAGAAAAAATAGTATAAAGAACACGTTTCATAAGGTCACTTGTCGCACTCGTCCGTTGAAAAACTCGACGCTTCGCGTCTCGTTTTTCAAACTTGGACTCGTGCGTTAAGAAAAAGCCTTATGAAACTAGTTCTTTAATATACTATTATACCACTCTTCAAAACCAGCATACGCAAGAATTTCGAGAGTATAATTTACTATATGCATCATACTCCACAGTTCCATTACAAATTCCCACCCTAACCACACCTTTGAATCACCATTTCCAATTTTTACCACTCTCTTATCACCAATTAATTCAAACGAAATTGTTAGGCGACCGTTTCTAACAGTATTCCAGCGTGCTTCTTGAACGTTGCGGAAGTAATTGGTTATAATTCCTTCGTTTTCGCATAACTCATTCCATTCGTTCATCTCGAAAAGTAGACATTGCATTTTGTTGCTTAGTCCACAAATTTTCACTACCGGTGACAAAGAAAACTGTGGGGCTAACCCAATACACACACATTTTGTTCTTGACCGATTTAAAAAATATGTCTTTTGTCCAATTAAAGGCATATTATCTCTGCGTTCACTTACAGCTTGGCGTTTAGCTTGTTCGATAGCGGTTTGGATATTCATGTTTGTAACAGACTTGACTGAAACTGATAGCTCTTCTATACGCTCTGCTACATATAAATAGTGTAGTTGAAGAGGTGGGAGGTTTATAGTCGGTCAAGTGGCGGGGGGTGGATCTAGAACTCTATTTTCAAGGTTTGACCATGACATTTGACCGCGGTCTTCTTTTGAAGCAAGTTCAAACTCAGTCACGTTTAAATGTCATGGTCTGACGTTATTACAAATAGAAAAGAAAGCGCAGCTCGATAGTTTATATGATCATTTTCGAGCTAACCGTTGAGGAGGAAACACTCATGAATGTTTTTTCAGAGGGGTTAGGGGTCAAGGGTCAGGTCAAAGGTCAATGGTAGGTCAGTGAACTGGGGTCAATGGCAGGTCAGTGAACTGAGGTCAATGACAGGTCAAGTGGTGGGGGGTGGATATAGAATTCTCATTCTTTCCCTACTGGGGTTAAGAAGATAATCCTCCCGAAGAGTTCGTTCAACATCACCTGTAAATTTACATTGTGAAAGATGATCAAGCAGCTTTTAATAGTTTCTGCTTTACCTAAGTTGACAATGAATTCAGAATACTGGCAATTGTAGAGTGAAAACAAGTACGCCTTAACATCAGGCATAAAATGTAAGACCTCAAGGATTTCAGATCCCTTAATAACTTTATCCCTTAGCTGATATCGGGGCAAGCTGATCATAGACACATAAACAGTGTAGCGAACAAAAGTCTGATAGTCCATGAGTTCATATGAAATGAATGTGCTGATGGTATCAAGGAACATGTTTGCTGCAGTCTTAAAATCACGAACAGCCATGCTGTAGACTCCTTGGTAAACTTTCAAGCGGTTGCGTCTGTCCCAGTCACCCCCTTCTTCAATTAGTCTGCAAAATTGCTTATTGTAAAATGTTTGCTACAATTTAAGTTTACTATAAGATAACCTACGTTTTAGCTTTGTCAATATTTCGTACAATAATATCATGATCCATAAAAAACAACCCAATACGGATCATGTGAAAAACAATATCAAGGCGGTGTCCCAAAGAAACAGTTTTTTCGTAAGTTTGCCGAAGGGTGTTAATGGCATTGTCCTTGTCGCCAATGCGGCTGTAAAACTCTGCCTTTTTAAGATAGGCCTCGCGAACCTCCATTTCGCTCAAATTCTTTTCTGCGTCTTCAATTGCTTCATCTAGCTTTTTTAGTTGTTCAGCGTTTTTGGCTTTCATTTTTTTCAAAAGAACAGCATCCTTTTTCCATTTAGCGTCCTGGCACACCAACTCGTACCACGGGGCCATATCTTAAACATATTCCACGAATTAAGAATCGCTTTTTAAAATATGAGGTAAAATCGAAAGGAACTTGTCTGGGTGGTTACCCAGAGAAGTTCTCTAGCACAACTGTGACGTTTTTTTTCTCTGTGCCAATTACGGTTTTGCGGACGTTTTCAACTCCAAACTGTAGGGTCAGAATAAACTAAAATTTGCTCAGAAACTTTATAAGAAATTTTTTGAATAAAATATAAAAAATTAACCATTATAGAATGAAACAAAAACATTCCTTAGACCCAAGACATAACCATCAGTTTCAATCATAAGAACATCAAAAAATCATTTTTTTGAAATTAAAAAACCCTTAAGTTATAAGTTAACATTTTTCACCAAAACCCTTAAAACCGCCAGACATTGAGACATTTCGTAGGAACTTTGATAAATAAAATTACTCGTATAAAATGCTTGCAAACCTCCTAGGGTCAATACAAAATACCGAATTGTTTGTTAAAATATTAATTGTTATATTTTAAGTTAGTGTTCTTCGACTGCTTTTTACTTTAGAAGAGTTATAAACCTCGATAGGATTTAAATAACTTGTAAAACAATATAAACTTTATCTGAAAACTGTCTCTCTTTAATTTTATTACGTTGGTTCTTCTGTGCCAAATACTTAAACAAATTTATATGTATAATAAAAGCGGTTTAAATAATTAGATTTAAATAAAACATTATAAACACAATTTGTAAAGAAAATATGTATCCACCAAATTGTATATTACTTCAAACTGTATTACAAATCAAATGTGAAAATATACTTTGTGTTAGTTTAAGTATTTGTCTTTTCCAATTACAATTAGCTATGATTTCACAAACTCTACGATGTTCTGCCCTTACACAGCACATACGATATAAAGACTAATTCAATGTGGAGACCAGGATAAATACCGAAAACATCCCCGGTTTCTAAAATTGCTAAAAGCTTACAACACAAAGAAAATAAATACTTAACCGAGGTGACAATATATAGCATACATATACCTTAGTACCTAATTTGTGTCTCCTTCTCACTCCTCTACCATTAACTCCATCCTCAATAGCAAATGGGGACCGGGACCCAATACCAACCACACAAGGAACTGGAAAAATTTCTGGTTTAAGTACGATTCGAACCGGGAAACATTTGGACTGTTACATCCAAAGCCTGGTAAAATCAGGCTGTAAGAGATTACTGCTAAGCCATCCCAGCGCCCGATAAGCACACACTACATAAGATGAATAAGGTGACATTTACTATATATAATATTGTAGCGTTACGGACCCCTTTGTGTTGTGTTTATCTTTTATTCGTCGTGATCGTCCTAGGTTCGGATCTAGAGTAATTGAGCTAAATACGTGAAATAGAACACAGAGAGGTTAAATACTTTTATTAACGTCAATATTATTACCCGCAGACAGTGCAATTTAACTACGTCCGATATTCACCTGTTCAGACTAGGGAACCGCAGGAAACCTAGCCGGGGTAGCACGTAGGAAGATATTTAGATGGGACGTATGGAACCCAATTTAAACCAACAATGAAGAAGCATGGAATAGTTAAAGTACTAAGGATACCTGTAGCTGCAGTCGAGTTTCCTCCAGCGCAATATGCAGATGGATGATTGGATACCTGCAGCTGCTGCCGAGTTTCCTCCAGCGCAATGTACAGGGAATGTTTGGGTACCTGTTCTGGCAGTGCGTCTTGACTGTTGAATCAAGAATGATCTCATACCAACTTCCTTCTGCTTTTATAGGTCAGAACGGGTGTTGGATCGTGAGAACCCACTTCATATGCACCCCATTTTGACAAACAACATGCATTTTATGGCCCCACCAATTTTGGAACTAATACCTTTCGTAAAAACAAGCTATTTATCTGTTAAAAATCCGAAGGCCCAAACAAATAAATAACCCCCATAATTTAGTATAAAAATAAATTAACTAGCTGGTAAAAATCTAGTATTGAATTAACACGTCCATGCGCGGAATCTCACCCATAAGGGTTTAGTTCAACAAAAGAGTAATAATTTAGGTACAGACAGCTGTCGTGGAATATCTTACGTACTTGGGATCACTAATTCGAAGCCATATTGTTACCATATTTACCTGCAATAAATAGCTGAAAGAAAGACGCTGCAAATAATTTCCTATGGATATTCCTGTAAATTAGATAAGTAATTCGTTGGTTAATGTCAGCCTCCCGGAACCTCAATCGAAGATGGGCGGTTCTCAAAATAAAGTCGAATAAATAAAGTAATTAACTCCTCGTCAATCACCTAAAAAGGGCGCCACCAGCTTAGAAAAAAAATGCTAACATTATCCAGATGTAAATTGAGAAAGCTGGATCTCCGAAGTTCTCCACTTACCTAATTAGTCGCTACAAATTTACCAAACATAGGGTAACAATAAATAATAAGACCAATTGCAACAACGGTAATTTAATGATGCAAATAAAAAAACACCAATGAAAGTAATCCCCCAAGTAACAATTACAATATATGTACAATTATGTTCTGGAACCCTGTATAAGTACACACTACTCGTACAAGTCACTTAATATAGTGTTAAATAAAGATTGAAGTAAACGAGCAATGTAAAAAATACTGCGTTTGTAAATAAATATCCACGTTTATGAACCTAAAAACGCCCCCAGTCGCTGAAAGTACTTTCATCGAAAGAAAGCGCTCTGAAAACACAAAATATCCTAGATACCAATCCGAATAAACGCAATATTACGGCTGAAGATGACGTACCCTGTATATATTAAGTGAAACTATGATAATATGTACGAAATACGTGACACGCTAATGTATGATAGCATTAAGATAACAAGTGGTTCGCAAACCCATAAAACAATTTGAAAATTAAATTATAAACTAATTAAAGATGGACGACTTACCAATCGAAATTCCAATTGACGTGAATAAAGACTGGAACGAACATTCAAATCGGTCATACGACCTACATCGAAAATCTATTAACGACTACAGATGACGATGTCCACAAAGATTCCCTCAAAATATCGAGAAGAAACTCAAGTATCAAGTACTTTTGCGAAGAAATCTATTACGACGTTCAGTCAATTGTCACCATCACAGGCAGATGATTACCGGAAATGAAATTTTGTCTACTAACTTAAGACATGCGTCGTAATTCCAATTGGTAGTTTAATAGTGGGGTAACTAGTGTGAAATGGGTTGCAGACAACAAAGGCGAAAATACCGTTGCAAAATATTTTAAATACAGTTCGTCCAACCGATCTTTTATGTCACGTGATTATTCGAGTATTCAATAAATGACATACGCTTAAAATGCTATCTAGGTGATTTAGGTGTTGGTGAAATAGAACACATTTAAGGTTGTTGATGTAAAACACAACATGCGTTTTAAAATTCTCTGTGTGATAGACAAAGATAAAAACCGTACACGCATGTCCGAACTTGCGTTCGTTTTTCTACTACGTTACTCAAATCTCACAAACCGGTAAGTGTCAAATGTTCTGAAATCGTTTACTCGTACGTTCTTTTGATTCTTTGCTTATTCTTAAAAAACTGTTCTTTTAAGAACAAATTTTCGACAGTTTCGTTCTTTGTTTGTAAGTAGATATTTTCACCTTTCACCTTAAAATAAATAGTCACTTAAAAATTTACAGTGTTTATTTATTAGTAACAATAGTAAAAAATAATATACTGTGCATATTTTACTGTGTATTTTTCCTTTATAACCTAGCATTTCGATACATTTTACTACCAGTTAAAATCCCACCCTTATAATAGTACCTCTTGGCTGCCTACCTCACCAATATCAAATTTAAGTGTGGTAAATAATTAAAATATCACAGCTTTATAGTAATTTCATAGCAGAATGCAATTTAAATAGCCCGCTCTTTTATCCGTCAACGCCAATTTTTATTTTCATGAAACTAGAACCTCATTTGACTAGCTATTAGTATTTATATCTTAAACCAAACGCATTACTTGTCACGTGACATAAAAGATCGGTTGGACGAACTGTATGAAATTAGTTTGGTTAATACACTTCTAATATCTTCATTTCCCTGCTAGATTTATCAAAGAAACAATGTGACAATTAGGAAATTAATTTCAATAAAATGTTAGTAGTGGACAAGCGATAGATAGATACCTACAATTTACATGATTAACTTAAATTTTTAACTCGAATGTCAGTTCCAGTACTCCAAAAAGAAACGAAAGCCTCTGTTGCAGTTAACAATACAAATTTTGAACATTTGCAGCTTCCTGCATTCTAATTTTTTTTTAAATTTACTACTCCAGAATTAGAATACCTACGCAATTTGAACGAACGTCAAACGAACAAAAAACTTACTTATCTCTGACGCAGGTTACGTTTTTACTACTTCATGCGTCACGACTGCTCCTTTGCAAACAATTTTTTTGCTGCAATTGTAAAGGTAAGCAAATGTTACAAAATATAACCTTTTAAATTAGCTAGTAACCAGGCCAGTGACAGGGAAAGATCCAACACTTTCCCATACGCAAAAGTTTTGAGGTTAGCTTGCAGGTGATTGTAAATGTAGCAACATTGATCTTTAAAATACTAATTCGTCAAAAATATATACATGTAGGATTTTGCGGTTTGCTTCGTTGGAATTTAGGGTCTTCCTCCCGTTAATTTCTTGTCTTGTTACAAATACAGAGTAAAGCTTTAATTTTGCTAGTAGGGAGTGTTCAAAATTTTCTTGCTGTATTTTGTAGCGTGCATAGCCGCATTTGAAACGGAACTAGAAATTTCCAGAAATCTCTACTATTGATAAAGAAGTTATTACATATAAAACTATTCAGAAATACCTTGTACATTATCATGTACACGTTGAGATTTTGAAACTTAACCCATATGATTTTGTGCTTGTAGGTTGTTGGTGTTCGTATAGTAGGTGCAACAAATATTATTACGTTTTCTTCCTTTTCATTCTTTTACTTTGCTTCATTATAAATATATGGATAGATATGAAAGCGTAGTGATTATAATATTCCGGAAGTATATTGACTTAGCTAGATGTTTGTGTTACGTAATTGTTTAGATAACATATGCTTTCTGTAAGAAATTGTAAATATCTAATCGTGTGTATAATAATGCGGTAAAGGGATCGGAGGTTGACGTAAACATTACATTGCGCGGTGATCTTGCTAAGAAATAGTAAATTGCTCGGATACTCCCGTTAGGGAGGCTTAAAACCCCTGCTGGGTACCAACGACAGTAATTTATATCCAGCGCTATATTGCTTATTCGGCTTCCTTTTACTTTGGTTCATTATAAATATACGGATAGTTATAAATGCGTGGTAGTTAAAATATTCCCGAAGTATACTCCCGTTACAGACTTAAAACCCCAGCTGCGTTCCAATGACAGTAATTTATGCCCGACGCTATACTGCTTATTCGGCTTTTTTTACTTTGGTTCAGTACAAACACACAGATGGATATGAAAGCGCGATAGTTATAATATTCCCGAAGTATATTGACTTAGCTAGACCAAATACTTTAATATATTAATACAGGAAACTTCGCCGAAAATCTCGTGACACTGACTGCAGCGCTCCGTACGGCTTGGTGGGCCACTAAGATTTGTGTTTGGCAGCTGTCGAAAACATTTATGGCACATTTAAAGCAAATGCCATTTACTTTCGTATAGCAAAACCCTTATTTAATTAATAATATTTGATAATTATGATATTTTACTTTACTTTATAAGTTTAATACGTTTATAACATTTTGTAGGGTTAGGTTTTTATTTATTAACATGAATTTAAAACAGTAATCTGTAAATTTATTATCCAAATTTACTGAAACTTGCCCACCGAACTGCTTAGATGACGCCACTATCAATGTCTCGCATTTCATCATGCTAAACTTATATGAGTTTCCTGTATTAATATATTAAAGTATTTGGCTAGACGTAGTTGTTTTGATAACATATGCTCTGTGTAAGAAATTGCAGTTTTGGCCGTAAATCAATAAACATTTTAACCTCTACCGAGTTTTATTTGTTAATCCCAACTGATTATTATAGATTCCGAACCTGGAAAACATAAAAACATCCTACGAAACGCCACATAACCTATTATACCAAGGTCTGCAACGTTACAGTATCAGTAATTATTTTTATTGTGCAATTTACATATACATATAGCAAAAATCATGTGTAGTGTGCCGTTTGATGAAACGAATTGGTAAATTTTTCATACTGTATCTAATTATATCTGTAATTTCAGTTTAGTAACGGCTACTTGATGGTTCAGTAATATTTATTTAATGAACGATACAAGTACATCTAGTAGTTAAGAAGAAATTTAATTTAATTTTCAAATTTTATCCTCGTATGACATTTGACAAAATCGAGTTGTCATAAAATTTGAAGTACCTTAACGAGCTTGCTGCCATCTAGCGTTCAACATTTTTGCGTCCCCCGGTCAACAATGTAAATATTAGGAAGTGACAACACCATACAAAGGGGATGGAGTGTGGTGTGGTTTTCATGCATCTTGCGTCTGCCATTTCTCGTTCTTTCGGTTTGTATTTGAGAACGCCACTGTCTAAAAATTGTTGAACTATTTCTTCAATATTACATATTATGTGCATCACTATTACCAACTATTACTACACAATACTAACCGTATTGCGTTATGTATAGCTTTCACATTTGTACGTTGGGTTCCCGTTCTCTTAGAAGCAGTTTTCCGTAAAATAATTGAATTTTCAGTATCTTCTTTCTCAGAAAGTTTGGGATTGCTATCAACTAAAATTTCTTATTAGCTAAGGTTTTAATTAAGTCCAAACCGAAAGATATAACCAAAAATATTGCGTTTTGGAAACAATTTCTATTTTCTATGCTTAAAATAAAAACATTTTTGGTAGGGGCGCCATCTATTGGTTATGTACCTCCGAGGCCGCCTTCTTAAGAGGCTAAATGTGTGTAGAGCTGCTATCGCCAATATTATTTAAAACGCCTTTGTTAATATCGCTTTTAACTCAAAATTTATTTTAACTGTGATTAATTTATAGAAATCATTTTAGGAATTGCTAAATAACGTTAGTCGTACTTCCTGTCTTATTTGGTCTTATTTATAACAGATGGCAGCGTAGCAGTGTTGCCAGGTCCCAAATGCTTCCCCTTCTTAAATGCATAGAAACAACGTTTTAAAATTTATGGTTAAGCTCGTTAAAAAGATTCTGTTGTATTTAGCACTAGGTGTAGTTTTAGTCATTTTTCAAAAGACAGTAGTTTATACATCAACGTTTACGTATGGGTGTTATTTCCGAAATTTTCAATATTAAGAACAGCGATTTTTATCCTATACTTATTTTCGTTTTTTTTTTTAGTTTTAGATGACAACCAACATGTTTTTCCTGCACACATTGGGGAGGGGGGCACATGTCTCTAGGTTTCTGAACTAAGCTCAATTCAAACTCCCTGTGGTTTCTACCATTGTATAACGTGTTTAAAAGTATTTGGCTTTGTCACGGTAAATTACCGTACCAACATCATGCATGTCATTAAATTTATAATTTGAATACAGATTATTTTCTCGTTTTTATAGAGTTACAAGAAATTTCCTTTTTCCCTTCTGGCTAAAAGTTCCCCGGGTTGAATGAAATTTACCGCAACCTGGCAACACTGCAGAATGGTCCGTGTAACTATATGTTTTCATCGCTGTCTTTCACGTAGTAGCATTTCAATTTCCTTCTCTCTTCTTCCTCCTTTTCGCAGCGGTAACCCTGAACACACGAGGAACATTCTGGAAAACCTCGAACTTGCTTCATGCTTTTATTCTGGAATCATTCTATAACCAGACGTCGAAGGTAAAAGTGCACACACGTGTTCGGTTAAAAAACTTGCTTGTTCATTCATCCCCAGTTCTCACCATCTTCGTTAGAAGTAAGTATCCTTAGCTTTATTGATTTTCTATTTCTGTAGTTTCCTGGCAATGGCATGGTAATAACAAATTTGACACTCAGTTTTATTTATTTCCTCCAGACTGTGACGTTTCCTTTCAAAAATGGTAAAGGAAACCAAATTCTACGACATTCTAGGAGTCAAACCGGGTTGCTCCGCAGACGATTTAAAAAAGGCTTACAGGAAGTTAGCCTTGAAGTACCACCCTGACAAAAACCCCAATGAAGGTGAGAAGTTCAAGCAAATCTCGCAAGCCTATGAAGTTCTTTCAGATTCTGAAAAGAAGCGTATTTACGATCAGGGCGGAGAGCAAGCCCTGAAAGAGGGTGGTGTGGGTGCAAGCAGCTTCTCGAGCCCCATGGATCTCTTTGATATGTTCTTTGGGGGAGGATTCGGCGGAGGCCGAGCCCACCGCAGAGAACGGCGTGGCAAGGATGTCGTACATCAACTGAGCGTTTCCTTGGAGGAAGTATACAAAGGAGCTGTGAGAAAGCTTGCACTACAAAAGAATGTTATTTGTGATAAATGTGAAGGAAGGGGTGGTAAAAAGGGCGCTATGGAGCAGTGTATGACTTGCCGAGGCACCGGCATGCAGGTACAAATCCAACAGTTGGGCCCTGGAATGATCCAGCAAATTCAGACAGTCTGCTCTGATTGTCGTGGGCAAGGTGAGCGTATCAACCCCAAGGATCGCTGTAAACAATGCCAGGGCCGAAAGGTTGTACGTGATCGTAAAATACTTGAAGTGCACGTCGACAAAGGAATGGTGGATGGGCAAAAAATTATTTTTAACGGAGAGGGCGATCAGGAACCTGAGCTGGAGCCTGGTGATATTATTATCGTTCTAGACGAGAAAGAGCATCCCATTTTTAAACGTTCTGGTAATGATTTAATTCTTCGCCTTGAAATTCAATTAGTGGAAGCTCTTTGCGGATATCAAAAGGTAATAAGAACTCTGGATGACCGTGACCTTGTTATCACGGCTATTCCTGGAGAAGTGACCAAGCATGGGGATGTGAAATGCATTTTAAATGAAGGCATGCCGCAGTATAAGAACCCTTTTGAAAAGGGACGCCTAATTGTGCAGTTTGCTGTAGTATTTCCCAATACTCTTCCCCCTGAAAATATTCCAACCCTAGAAAACTGTTTACCCGCAAGAGCCGAAATTATGATTCCTGATCAAGCAGAAGAATGCACTTTACTGCCGTTTGATGTAGAGCAGGAGCATCGTAGGAGGCAGCAGAAGAATATCTATGACGAAGATGGTGATATGGGTGGGCCAGGTCAACGGGTACAGTGTGCCACAAATTAAAACAATTTTAATAAACTTTTTCACTATCTATTCCATGGGTATTAGCACGTCCCTAATTATTTGTATCTATTTGTAGGTTTATTATGTAATTAGTATTGATTTTAGTTTATTTTCTAACAACATGAGTTTGTTCTAGGTACATCTTTGTCTTTTTTTTAATATAAAATCTGTAACAGGTATTTATAATGCCGGCCTTTAATGCTTTCATTGTTAAAATGTAATGGTAAATTATGAAAGAGATAAAATTGGTAAATATTTTGATTTATTTTTATTTATAGTTAGTAGGTTAACCTTGATGCCTGCTGATCTTTATTGAATGTGTGCCAAGCATATTTTTATGCCACTTTTTTAAATTGTGATTTTTAGCAAAAATAACACTACTCAAAATAAAGATGATTACCTATGTCTAAAATTGTTGACATGTAGTACAAGAAAGTTCTAGAAGTACAGTATCTAATATGAAGAAGTAATGGCTTGTAACCCAGAAGTTTTGAAAATCTCGGTTTTTATGGGAATTGTAACCCAGTGGTTGTCGGCCTTTTTTTACTCGTTTTACTTCTGTGTTTCATTTGTGGATTTTATACCATGCATGGAAATTCTCCAACTAGTGAGGAAAACATTTTCTGAAAGGAACTGCTTATAAAGTACTTCATGAGACATGGTTTTCCAAAATGCAAAAAACTAAAAGAAAATGTCAAAAGTTCACTAATTTTGACAAATATTTTCGACTATCATTCCTACCCTCTTTATTGGTTATTCAAATTATTTACATTCAGATACAGGGCATGCTACTTGTTGGCATCACGGATAATGATATTCGGGTACTGTTATCACTTTCGCGAAGAACTGGTGGGACATATATGACTACATAAGAAACACATCATTTACTGTAATTACGACTTTGCTTTATGTTATCAATTTTTTATTAGGATTGTTTTCATGCATAAGCAATGACCTTGTTTGCAAGTATTTCTTTTTTTGTATTTTCATCATTTAATGTACCAGATCTCTCACTCTCTTGTAATTTAACAACCTATAGGCTGGTTGGCAGCAGCTAACTCGGTTCTAGTTTACCCTTTTGCAACGGTTGATGTAAAAGAGAGACGTGATCTTAGAGAAAAAGAAAAAAGTAACATTTTAGAACAGTATGATAAGTGGCCAAAAATAAGCTTGCAGAATGCAGCAGCTTAATTAAACATTTAATACCAGTTACATGTAAAATGTATAAAGGCCTGTATTAAAACAGAAGCTGCAAAAAATATAACAATTTACGCATATAAGAAACGGCGGGGTGGGGTAGACGACCAAGATGCGTGATGTGCTAGAAAGTGGAAGAATTTGCGAAGAAAGGAAAAAACATTTTATTGCAATATAATCCATTCACGATTGATTTGCCATCCAACAGGCTATGGAAATCTGGGGGAAAGTGTGGTATCATTGAAATTTGCCAATTAATTAAGTTGGGTTATGTTATTTTTTCTTGGTGGAGGTTATGTTTTTTGAAAGCGGGCAATGTTGCCAGTGTGAAGTCTGGCCTATCTCTTTTATAATAGTTGAAAGCTTTCACAAGTTGTAGTTTCATAAGTTTGAAGGATAACTTTCACCATTCTGACAATTAAGTAGGTATAATATATTATGTGTTTTATTAATTCTAAACTTACTAGAATATTTTAGAAAAGTAGGGGATTCTAGAGCTGGCAACAGGGCAATTTCATTTTGACATTGCTAGAAATCAATCAAATAATATTTAAGAAAGGCAACTTAAGAAAAAAAAAACACAGCCTGCTGGATGGCAAATCAATCGTGAATAGTGTATAGGAGGATGGTCTCATCGTTTATTATTATGAGTCAGTTATTGTTATCACAAACTCCAAGTCTTGATATGATCACATTAAGCGGCGTGTACTATATTTAAGTGCTTAATATAAACTCTGTGTATTTTTTAAACTTTATTATACAGGGCCTTATCTGTGGAATAATTTGGTTTTTATTTTTCAAAATTCAAACAGCTTAAAATTTTAAAAATTGGAAACATTTCAAGTGTAGGACAGTTTTGAAAATGATTGATATTTATTACTGATATTAAGGTGATAAGGAAAATTATCAGCATAGTCGCGCATGTGCTGTTAATTACAATTTATTAAACTCTATACTTAACACTAAAGGAATTCTTTTTAAACATGTTATAGAGCATAGAGGATTTCCACCTAACCATTTAAGCAGTCTTTCGGTTGTAATATTAATATAAATGCTAGTATGGGTTAATATATTTAGTTTCTTCTAGAAGTTCAATACTACCTCCACCAATGGAGAGGAGAGGATCACCATGTTCTCAATCAGAACTATTTGGATTTTATTAAATTACTGTTCCCAAATAGTATTCCGATTTTCTTCTACTACAAAATACTGTTATGTATCTACTTTAATTTTATATTAATAATTGATTTTATGCATAACTTGATTTTTTCGGAAAATATTTGTTTTTACTAGACTTCGAAATGTCAAAATCAATTCTTCCAGTATGTGTGGAGTTATGGAAACTTGAAAATCCCTCCCAATGATATATCCATATGCCTCTAAATTCTGAAAAAATACGAATTAAGGTTGTTTTTATTATTTTGGTATAATTTTTTTTTGTATGTCGTACCTTACATTCAGCTTGATTAGTTACATAGCAAGCTAAGGTCTAGTATTAACATTAATAACAGGTACTGATTTTCTGATAGGTTAGTGCTTAATTTGTCTTCAATGAGTGGTCTGACTGCTTCTCTGATGTTATTTTTGTTAAACAAACATTTGCCGGTTCAGGCTTTTTTTAATGTGCAGTTGTACACAATATGTGCCGTTCTAAATTGTAATTTATTCTGTAAAATTAAATGCAAAAATAATAACGTTTTCTGAAATCAAGAGTTTTATTTATGCAAGCAAATAGAACAAATAAAATAGATTTTCTTTTATAACGATCAAATAATAGGTACTCATTCAGATCATAAATTAAAAAACATAACATATAAAACTGCTTGATCACACTTTTATTTAAAATCAATAAATACTATCAATAAAACAATAATTATACAAATATCTATTAATATTCTTTTGTTTTTCAAAAATCTTTTAAATCGAAAAAAATATCTTCTTTGAAATAATTCATTATTAAAGTAATATCAGAATGTATTAGAATCTCAATTAAGTGCAGCAGAAACCTATTTCTTTCGAGTTTTGTGCAGTTCTTAAATTTCGTTAAAAAAAACTGTCAGTCTTTCTTTTGTCATGAATTTACTAAAGGAATTCTTAAAACTTAAATTTTAACGGTTTCAGAATTGGTGCATTTGTTCTACAATGAGACATGTCTCATAATTAGATAAAAATAGTTTAATCTCAAACTACCCATGCTTGCATGATGCATTTACATGTAAATTACTACTGTTGTGAGGACAAGCATTATTTATAATAAAAATCAGAAATTATAAGTATCACATAGACACAAAGTTAAACGTATTGCTATCTCTAGTAAATATTGTCTCAATAAAATAAAAATTTTGTAAACGTAGCATAATGATGGTTCAAGCGAATTGCAGCAATTAGGCATTATGACACTAAATTTTAAAATAATTACATTGTCTTCCCCTACAAATTTGTTTGGGAAAATGTGGTCTAAATGTTGGCTACTCTATTTTTTTTATAAATCGATTAAAAGGTAGAGCTTCAGAAAGTAGCTTTAAAGACTGTAGTTTTCTAAAAATTATGCATAAATATGGTTTGAACAGTTCCTTTATTTTTCTAATTAAAGCTCTAAAACTGGCCATGAAAGATTAAAATAAAAATTACCAATAATTATCTAAACAAGTTTGTTTATATAAATGATTTTTCTGTCTTCAAATAATTTACTGACAAATGAAAGTTATTTAAATTAGGGAGCGATCTACACAAACTCTTATGGCAGAAAATAGTCAGAGTAGCTAAATAATAAACATGATATTCTATAGCTTAACGACAAAGTTAGTGGTATTGAATAAACTACATTGAATGAATTGGCTTGGTTCCGCCCAAATAAATATTGAAAATAGTTAAACAGGGATTCAACAAAAAAGGGTAATTTGTGACGTGAACCTTAATTGCATTTCATTTCCTAGTTTGTAAATTGTACTCGTCTGCGGTTGTATCATTGTAGGTACTAAAAATACAAAGATGCAAGGTCTGCATTAACTTTAGTACCTAAGTGCTAAGAGATGCTTGGAAAACCGCGTCCTAGATCTCGCACAATCAACAATAAATGAAGAGATCTTACAAAAATATTTTTAACAAGGTGCCTAATTTAAAAATTTTATATGTTTATTGCTTATTATAGTAATCAGTTTAAAACATATTGATTAGGTACTTACCTAAAATAAATTAAATATCTGTTATTAACATAAATTGATATTTGTATGAAGTTGCATACAACTGTATTTAGCAAAGGAAATCATTACTTTATTACCATTAAATAGGTAGGTACAGTGTGTTTCCAAATTTGGAGCTCAGAGATGTTTGGAGTTTTTATTAAATGGAATAACGGTGTATAACCTGCTTCTGTTATTATCTTATACCGATAATCTATATATGTATCTCTGCTTGTGGGTAATTCTAATATGTTCTCAATGTTTCATCGATACAGTTATATCTTGAATAGGATTGATGACAGCAAAGCTCTTTTGTGACCTTAACATAAAATGTCCAATTTGTATTATGCTCTGTTAGTGTTTATACATATATTTCTGCAACCTCTAAAAAGTTTAAACATTCTAAAAGCAGCTTAAGTAGCTTCAACATCAAATCTACACTTTGTGTCCTAATAAACATTTACAAACGTGTAGGTACATGCTTGTTGCATATGCCAGTGGACTTTTGTTTATACCATCAACTGCGTGTCACGTGCGAACAACTAAACTACTCAAAAATGAATAGGCATATTGCAGTGTAAGACAGACAACGCCAATTGCATTTATAATAAAAAACTACCAAAACAACAAACTGTAACGTCTTTTTATTAATGAACATGTAAATGACAACAAGGGTACGTTTAAAGAAGAAATTTAACAATATTATAATGAAAATCGTTATTGTCTCCTTTCACTTAGCTTAAATTTATTATATTTATTAATTCTAATACCGCGTGGCACCTCCTCTGGCAGTAATAACTGCTCTGCACCTTGCAGGCATACTCTCAATGCAATTATCAATATGTTCTTGTGGAATTTGATACTACAGTACCGGCAATACATCCCTCAGCTGTTGCACAGTAGTAGGCCTTGGATTATGATGATTCAGCTGTTTCGGCAAAAGGTCCCATGCATGCTCGATGGGGTTGAGGTCTGGAAATAGAGAAGGAAGAGCAAGATGGTTTGTTTCTTCATCTCGAAGCATCTCTAAAACAACCCGAGCATGATGCGGCCTTGCATTGTCGTCAAGAAAAACATTATATTCCCGCCCAACAGCGTTGGGACGGTTCAGAACATGATTCGTAATGATCTCTTGGGCGTAACGTTGGCCCGTGAGTGTACCATTAAAGATATGGATGTAAGTACGCCACCCTAAAGAAATTCCAGCCCATACCATAAGACCACTACCACCAAAGGCAAGGACTGGTTGGGTATACTGAGGTAAGGTACGATGTCGAGCACTACGATACTCAGGGGACGTATGAGGTAAGTCGTACCTCAAACAATCGATTTCTCATAGTTTGGTCGGAGACTCGATTTCCTGTGGCATTCTGGAGCACTTGCTGTAGGTGTCGAGCAGTTGAAAAGGGGTTTATTCCTGCGTTAATTATCAAAAGTCGATCCTCACGAGGTGTTGTGATGCAAAAAGATACACTTCCCGGCCTTCTTGCAGTCGTACCTGTTTCTCTAAGGCGCGAAAGGGCACGTGAAATTACACTCTGCGTGAATCCTAACATAAGTACACATTAGCAATGCCGACATGGTGATCTCCTCCTTAAATGGTTTCTTTGCTTTGATGTTTATTATTAAGAACACAAACATACGAATAAAAAACAATGAACAAAAAAGATCTTAATGACAAAGAAAAAAAGAAAGAAAGAAGACAGGAAAGATTATTCAATGAAACACACAAACTCAACTTGACACTAATACGGCTAAACAACTGCAACTGGATTCGAATGTTTTTTGTTTTTAATATCTAACATTGCCGCTAGCTCTAATTATCAATAATAGACGACCATTAGCCGCCAATTACAAATATATATGTGCTTTGTACAATATTTATTATATATATATATATATTACAATATCCCTATTTATTTTCGAATAGTTTATTATTTTATACATTCACCAACGTAAGCTATTTAATCATTTATCATTCTATTTGTATGTAGTTTCTTTGATTTTCGAAATAGCAGTATACGTTAAATAAATTCTTATTTAACAAAATAACCTTCTAGCTGCGAGTTAAATAAAACTATAATAATTTCAGAATCTATGGAAAACTCAGGCCAAAAAAAGTTAGGAGGATTGGAATATCAACAAAGAAGCCAACTTGTTAAAAAGTAAATAGCAGGCAACCGCATTATTGAATTTATGTCAAAGTAAAACTCTGAAAAATTTACTATAACATCACAAAAATTCAGTGTCACATTTTGATCAAGAAACAGAAGACATTGTTTCTGTTATTGATGTAAACATTAATTGTTCACCCCATCTTATGCCATCTTATGAAAAAAACGAAGATGCACAATTTCCTTTGTAATAAAAATAAATTCTTTGAATGAATAATAAATACGTAATGTTTAATATAATGCACCTACATTTTGTTTTTGTTCTCATATGAAACACCAATATTTAAACAAAACTGCCGCTTACAAATAAACTAGTAGGTACTGTGTAATATATTTATTATTTATAATGTAATGTCATGTACCTACAGACACATAAAATATTGTAATAGCATAAATTGGTAGGCGCATATATTAGGAAATGTTTATTTTCTACCTATTATTTTAACCATTTACTATACACTTTGTTTTCTATTATATTTCATTCTGTATCAATAATTGTATGAAATTCAAATCAGGCAGTGGTCTTACAAGTTTATTTTGCTTAAAATCATATTTTGCCTTGACCTTGAATTGTATAAACATGGCTTAATAAAAACAGCAGAAATTTATTTCAAACCATGTGTCACTGGTAAAATAATTATTCGATGAATCAGATGATTGAAACGGGTCTTGAAATGAAATGAAAAATTGAGAAGTTATTTAAATTAGGCGCCATGAATGCCATCAAGGGCGATTTTTCGTCGCAGTTCAATTTGTTCTCGGCAGATGGCGGAAGGAAACAAATCAGAGGCGCGACCGCAAGGGCTTCTGGGAGTACGAGACGGGAACCATATTTTTCAGTGTCCAGTTTTATGTGAGTGAGTGAAACCAAACATAGTTGTGAGAAAGTGGCTATTTATGGAGATTGTTAATGTTGTCCTCTATTTATTTTCCAGTTAATAAACACTAAAATAAACCGAAAAATGTTAATTTCTAGTGTATTCCATAAGAGCAGAAGGAAAATTTAGTTGGACGAGTGTTGGGTTAACCATAGTTGTACTCTTTACTCAAACATATTTAGTATTAGTGTTAAGTTTGTGTTTCTTGTTCAATTAATTGTAATGCGAATTTTCCAAAACTGTGATTATCCGAAGGAAAAGAAGACGAAATGCAGGTAACGAGCGCACTTATTGCACTCCTATTCTCTATTTTACAATTTTGGTTTGCTTTAGTGCCATTTAAAATTTATTGTAGGTTGTAAACTTGTATGGTAACTACCTAAACAGTAAGTTGTAAATAAATCTGTCATACTTCCGAGACCCTTACTTTTACTTTTTGAAGTTTCCTAACAGGCTAATTCGAAGTTTTTTTTAGAACTACTGTAAGATAAGAAGTGGCACGAAGTGTGGGCCGATGATATGCAGGCAGGATGGCTGGCAAACCTGAGTTGTCAGCAGCGACCGGAGTGCAAAATGTTGTAGTCTACGTATCCGATGGTAATTTTGCGCAAGCATATGCTGTGGGTCAACAGAATGTGGCTCCGTTTAACTCTCAGGCCCCACATAATGGCACCATGGCCTACTCACATCCACCGCACTCCATGGCCACCGTGGTGGGCTCCTCGAAAGGCTTCCCCGAGAAGATGCAACTGCTCAAACCACCGGAATATCAACCAAGCTCCTTGGTTAACGGGTCCGGAAGTTATTTTACAAATAGCGCCCCCCAAGCTGTGATATCTCAGAATGGATTTCCACAGTCTTGCACCACAAATGTAATAAATAACCTTGCCGGATATCAAAATATTAATGTAAATAATAGTGCGGTTCTAAATCATAGTAACTTTACCGGTACTTCTATTAAAAACATAGTCAATTATGGGGGGAATAACACGGAGGTGCTGTCGGGCGAGAGACAGGCGGGTCCTGGTCGGCCCCGAGAGGATTGTGATAACCGCGAAGGATATTCCTCCGCAGATTCGGGTTACGTGAGTGTTATGGGTGGCGAGGGACCTTCACAAAGTGTGCGGTGTGACTCTGTGCGTTCCGAAACTGCAGAATCTAGCTGCAGCAGCCTAAGCTCTGCAGACGAGGGCCTTGTCGTGGTGCAGCCACAAAGTTCCGAGATGGTCGTGTACGACGGTAGTGTTAATGTGAGACCTGGTGGAGTGGTGCTAGCGGTAGGACCTCCGGGTACACCTCAGGTGCAATCGCCCGCTACGCCGCTCGTCAGGACTGTTTCTGGACCCCCACCGCCTTCTGTTACAGTACCCTTCGGATGGAAAAGACTGCTTAATAACGGGGTCATCGTTTATATCAGGTATTTATTTTGCTGTTCCCTAATTGTGTATAGTATATATTATAGTTTATAAATTATAAGTGTTTGTGTACTATATAGAAAAAGCAGTGTATTATTGATTTATTAGAAAATTAAAATAGATTGAATGAGTTTTTTCAATAAACGCGGGAAGTAAAAAATTTATATAAGAGGACATTTTTGTATAGTTTATGATGCTATCTAGTAAAAAAATGCATTTAAACTTGCGCTGCAACGGTACGTTTGAGACGGCAAATATGTGCTCGTTATAACCGATTGCGTAATAACCGGGATCCAATAATAATTTTTATAGTAAGAAAATTTAAATAGAATGTTTCTTATCAACAAAAATAGAATTTTCATACTCAAAAGGTGCACGAAATCTTTAAAATAACGATTATATACTAAAATAAAGCAAATGTGTACCTAGATGTCCATGCAAATATATTAATTACGGTATTTTAGCTTCTGTCTTCTTTTAATAAATTGTCTGATTTTGTGTTTTAAAACTTAAAACTCTGGTCTAAAAACGTATAAAACTGTATACTTCGTCACTAGAAGAATTTTATTTAAAAAAATCTGTATACATTTAAGGATTGTATGTATATATTGCAATGGGAAACGTTTTTGTGGCTTGGTGTGAAACATATAAATACCTATTGATCTATAGTTTTCAAATTTTCATTATATATAACATAGTGCAACATAATGTACTGTACTGTAGCGAATACTATTTGGTTATTTATCTTTTTTAAATGCTGAAATGCTCTGAAATCATTTTGTAATGTAAATGTCATTTAAAGTAGGTTTCATTTAGTGTAAGGTGTTTTCTATGAGAAGCTAACAGCTAATGCACCATTGCTTTTTTATTCGCTAGCTATAACAATTTTCCAAATTTTTTTCATACGCCTAGGCTTTGTAACATCAACAAAGTAAATGAACTTGTTCGTAGTTTTTTAAATAGCCGTCAGAGTTATGCTTAAATTTAAAAAGCGTATAGAGCGTCCACCTAACGTCATAGTATTTTTAATTGGTGGTCTCCATTTGTTATTTTGTCCCTTTTTATTGTTGGGCATAAAAGTCAGTAAACTTGACGGTTAAATGTTGAAGATAATTGTTAGGGAAATTGATATTATAACATTTTTTAAAGTTGGTACTTGCTCTAATAACTGCCTCTGATAGTGTGTGTGTAAATTGTAAATAGTGTTGGCGCTTTAGTATATCGACGATGTCAAAGCAATACCTCGTATCTACAAAATTAGCGAAAATGGGTTTATTGCAGTTTGTTGGTAAGAAATGCGTGATGACACTACTGAGAATGCATATGAGGCTGCCATTGGCTCAGCCAAATCACGTGATTAACGAAATTCCGTGCAATACCTCGTATCTGTGAGCTAATATGGAAGGTGGTGTATGTTTTCGCGTTGGTGCTTGTAGTTTATACGTGTTTTTAGAGTAAATTTTGAATATCTTCAGTTTATGGTAAATCTATGCTAAAATTTGATTTGTGTAGAAGGACTATAATGTCGAGTCATCTCATAATTTCATGATATTAAGACAAAAAAAATGTTAAAAGTACGATCATGTAGATACGTGTAATTGCATTTGACCATTTTTTTAGCTTGATTTGCAGTTACGTGGTATTGCCCATATAGGTAACCTTCGGAGAGCTTAAATTTCCAGATTAATACTTGTGTGAGAAATTTATAAATTTTGATCAAATGTTCTTAAACACACTTGGTCTAGGAGAATGGTGCGTGAGAAATTGGGTACAACAATCTCAATATGGAATTTCTGGTTCTCCTAAAACTAGTGAAAGATGTTCCAAACGCCAAAAATTAACAGAAACTGATCTATTCATAAAAGCATTTTTAGCACAATTACCTAAACTACCAAGCCATTATTGTCGTAGGGATACAAAAAAGTTGTTTTTGGAACAAGATTTCAGAACTTTTGCGGATCTGTATGTGAAATTTGTTGAGTATTCAAGAGAAAATCAAAAGAAAATAGTTAGTAGAAGTACATTCATGAAGTGGATTAAGAAATTAAATATTGGAATATTCAAGCGGCGAAAAGATCGCTGCGACACATGCTTGGAATTTGAGGCAGGAAACTTAAGCAAAGACACGTGGGAAATTCATATAAAAATTAAGGAAAGGGCTCAAAAAGAAAAAGAAGACTACAAAGAGGAAGCAAGAAAAGGAAATTGTCACGTAATTACTATGGATTTGCAGGCGGTAAAAACTTGTCCGTCATTACAAGCGAGTTCACTTTACTTTAAAACAAAATTAGCGTGCCATAATTTCACATTTTTTTATATTAATACAAAAGATGCTACATGCTATTGGTACGACAGACAGACTCCGATATGCAAGCGTCAACATTTGCATCGATGATTGTTAGTTTTCTAATAACTCACTACATTTTCCACACTGAAAATATTAAAACGATGGTGTTGTATTCAGATGGATGTACCTATCAAAATCGCAATAGCGTTTTAGCTAATGCTCTATTAAGCTTGTCATATCAATAACAAGTGACAATTATACAAAAATTTTTGGTGAAGGGACATAGTCATACTGAAAAATCGTACTATAGAAATCCCTAATGATTATATTCAAGTAACAAAAAACACTGGAATTATCGCCCTGAAATACGAAGAAGGTATCATCAGCTACAAATTAGACCTTGATCAAGAATTTACGCCACTGCCCCATAGACCAAAACATCTACCAAAAAAAATTGAAGAATACCCACCATTATTTGAAAGAAAGTTACCAATCGCAAAGAAAAAGTTTTTGCATCTTCAAGAAATAAAGTCGAAAATTAATCAACATTTCTAGAGCTTCTACGATAATTTACACTATAAAGAATAAGTACAGTCGTTTTTAGGTTTTTTCTAATTGTTTATGTGCAATAAAAGCTTCATTTTGTTTTTTAAAAATAGTCTAACGTACAATAAAAGTTATTTTTGATACCTTAACGTGGTAATTATTTACTCCATGCAATCCCTTGTATCGTCAACTTTTTGATACAATTGTAAATGCAATACCTCGTATCTACAATAAATTTCCAAAATATTAAAATTTTGATGACATGTTTGTAAATGATCAATGTCGAGCTATTTTATGCGTATAAAAATAATAAAAATCATAATTGTACTTCTTTCTCTTAATTTATTTAAAAAAATGTGTTTCCTGAAAAATGTCAATTTTGTAGATACGAGGTATTGCTTTGACATCGTCGATATGTAATTGTTCAGATTTGTTGGGAGGAAGTTTAACTGTACGAGATTTATTGGATATTGGCGTCGTGATTAGTTATAGTAGCGGGAGTAAACCGACAAAAATTAAATACACAATAGCGTGAACTATTATAACGTGGAATTGTTATAAGGAAACTTGTCTAGATCCGCGAAATGATGTTTCTAAAATTAAAAGCAGTCAGTCCAGGTTGTTCAATTATTTAAAAATAATTATGGAGTTGCATGTATAATAAATTCGTAGTATAACCGCACTGAAGAATAAAGAGGAGCACCGTCATGCTGTGAGCTCTTAAGAAATCTTTTGACAGTAGGTTAGTACGTACGGATATCATAATAACTAGTTATCTTTTCGAGGTTTTAGTACAGTTGTTCGATCAACTGTAATTAATGTAGGATATATTTTATTATACTGTGGGTTGTACATAATTAATTACATTTTTGTAATAAAATAAACTTGTTTAATTCTGTTGCTTTTCTGGTTTTATTTGTAAATTTTGTGTACTTTTTTCCATTCCAGCTCAGCAATAAAAGTAAGCTGGAAATAACTGTCGGTAATCGCTTTTGTTATTGGGTTTTTCGTGCTTCCCGAATTGCCCCGCATCTAGAGAGCTCAGCTATGCTCTAATCGGGATTTCCGGGTCACAGGGAGTCTGCGGCAGGACGGATTTACCGTCCTCAGCCTCCTAACATTACTCAGTTCAGCTGCTTAGGGTCGAAAGTATTCCGGCCGTTTGTGTAAAAGCCGCTCATAAATCTTTCACTTGCGCTGCAGCTCGGCCTGGGAGACACCCGAAGTCAATTTTACGAATCCGAAACAAAATTTACTGCAGTATTATTCCGCGTACAAAGTAATTATTACTTTGACAATGCCGTTAAAGAAAGAAAGCAGCATTTCTGGGCGCACGGAACAGTTCTCTTGTGTTCCAAAAAGGGTGTACGTCATAAAAGCGCCCTGGGTTTTTAGAAACGCTTGTAAATTTACCAGTGCCTCATGATCTGGAAACTTTTGCTTGTAACCATTGCTAAAGTAGTTTTATGGCAAGTCTGATTTATTCTTTCTTAGTCTAACAAAGGAAGGAGTTTTCTTGTATTGTTTTTTTTCTGTATAGCTGTGAATGGAACATTGTTGACCAGTGAAATGAATGTTGCTATTAAATAATTTAGGTCATAGTCCTCGGTGGTAACATAAAGCATAAGAAGGGTCATCCCAAATTTACCCTTCCTATTCCCAAACTTAACATTCGTATATTATCCGTAATAGTTTCCTAGGTAATTTTCGGGACCAATGGGAACATTAACAAAGATACTTGTCAGTACTAATATTTATGGAGTAATTCAACTGATTAATTAATTAATTGTAACGGCTTATTGAAGCTATGGAGGGAGGACTAGTACATTGTTAAAATTTCATTCAAGGTTTCTTATGATTGAAAATTATTTAATTGGTAATTGTAAAACCTGGATGATAAAATCCGTCCCGATAGGTAGCGCTTTTATCGAAATCGCTTTGCGATATTTAACATGACACCTCAGAATATTTTTAAGTCTGCTCTGTGTTTAGTAATGTATAATAAGTAACTTTTTCGCAAAAATTTCTCAAAATTCCTATTGTATCAAGTTTTATTATTTTTCTGTGATGGTAGAGGGGAAAAGGAAGGCGTTGCAGCAAATCAGTCCTTATGATTGTTAACCAAGAAAGAGAAAGTCGTACTATATATTACCGAACTCGGCAAAAAGTTCATCCGAATGGATTATCACATGCGTAGGTGTGCATTGAAAGACAAGAAATTGACCATCGCTAGTAAAATTTAGTATTTAGTAGTACATTTTCATTGGCGTATAGACAGTTGTAAAAGGATTGTGATTGAAAGAGTTTCAGCTCGTGGCTGGTTTTATCATCTAGTTTGTCTGCAGGATGTCCACCTAGTGTGTATTCATTTTAAGTTCTTCTGTATTACCGTTGTTGAAAAAATGTGTAAAGTAAAATTTGTTCAATATAAAGATATATAACATAAACTTGTTTTTCTTTATACAGGGTGCTTGGTGTGGACTGGACAAAGTCTTACTATTTTATTTTGACTATAATACACTATATTTTTATATTATCCAACTGTACATCAGTGGAAAATGCCGATAATCTAAGTTTCTGCGCTATTTAACTGCTTAGAAAATGATAGAAGACATCGATGACTCTGTTCAAGTGAAACTAATAAAACGCACCAGTTCTAATTTGCTTAACAATATACTGAAACAGTAACCGTTCAAACCAGTTGGTCGTATAAAATAGATCTCGACGTATTATATAGAGTGATCGCTATAGTATAAAGTACTATATATCAACATTTTGAAATGGAATGTCTTGTATATTATTTTATAATATCTTACAGTTTAACTATGGTATTATACATTTAAGATATAGGTACCCAGTACCAAATAAAAGATAATTTAATTGTTTTTCAAACCATGAAATAATGTATAAGGTGATATGTTTAACGGAAATCGGAGAACTCACAAATGTTGCCATTGGCGCCGTGCAATACTTTGAGTTGTGTTTTATAAACGTATTGTTTTTGAACATTAAAAGATTAATCAATTTTTTCGGTGTAGAACTGATTAGCCTACCATGAACAGTGTTATACATTTCTTCAAATATTATTGTAAACGGGCGATTAACGCTAAAATCTTTGATCTTAGTCCCACATTCTCTGATATTATTGTAATCGTCTGATCGTCTAATCGATGAGAAATTTGAAAATGTAAAACCAGTCAGAGTGCTTTATTTAAAACAGAGGACCTTGCCTAGCTCAAACCGATCACGCTGTATAAAGGAAAATAGTTTCAAGTTATGCTTTACCGTGAACAAATGTAATGAAATGTTTTCCATAACCTAATTATGTAAGAGATATTGAGGAACTACACTGTAGGTGGGAGACACCCTGTATAGATACTGTTTTATTAATAACTTGATGACCTTCAAGTAATATCACGATGTCAGTGGGTTATTTGATAAGTTTGGCATGGATTTGATAGTGATTCTTGGAAAATATGTTGTTTACCCAGTTCTCGTCGTCAAGAAAGTACTTTTCTGCTATAACAATGTTTACATTTTGTTTGTAGATATTGAAAAGTAAATCATGTATGAAATTTTTTGTATAGTAGACGGATACGCATTTTGATCATGCCTTGATATGATATTAATGTAATGCATTGGACAAATTAATAGTTGCCTATACTATGTATCCCTCTGTAAGAAAATATTCAAATATTTTAACTGTTGTAAAGAAATCTACTGAGATCGGTGAAATAGTAATAAGCGCATAAATATATTTGGTGCCAAATTTCAGTTAATGTTAAGTTGAAAAAAATTATTTTTAATAAAATGTTATCTTCGCAAATTAATTTCAATCATATACGAGGTGCTTTCAAAATCTTTCCAGCATAATTGCTTAGAGAAACTACAGAATAAAGAATTATTTGTTATTTTATTATTTAAATAAATGAGGGGATCATACTTATTCACTATTTGATTCTATTTCTCAATAGTCCAGAAATCTTCTACTTCTTGATTATCGCTCTATATTTTTAAATAAGTAAAAATCGCTGGGGCTTGGTGGGCACTAAGTATAGAAGGCCGATCTCAAGAATCTACAACTTGGGACTTGTGCGAGGAGGTGTTGTCGTAAAGCAGTATCAGTTCGGCAGTTAACAACGTACCGCTACGCGGTTCTTAAATTTTTCCAAATGGTTTCCACATCGAACTGGCGTAGTTTTCATCAGTGAATATGTAGCTTTTGGCAGCAGCTAGCCAATTAAAAGAATTCCTTTGATACACCTTAAAATTAAAGCAATTATTTTGCCTGAAATCGAAATTTCTTTAATGAGGGACATTGTGTACCTACGTTTCCAATCCATGAATTTTTCTTTGGTTTCCGTTTCCAGTGACGAATCCACGTTTCATCAGCGGTTAGAGTGTGGTCAAAAATTGTTCTTGTAGCTGTTCAGTGGGGCAACATTTTCCTTTAATTTCCACCTTTTATACTTATTGAAAAGAAAAAGAGTTTTTGCAACCGTTTTCGACTAATGAAGAGGGTTCTTCAGAATCTGTACCAGAAGACAGAAATTTCTAGAACTTCAAACAATTAGCGAGAACCATTGTCTGAACACGTTTAATGTTTTCAGTTGTCGGCCTTCCTCACCTGTGCTCATCTTTTATACATTTTCTTCTATCGCTGGATCTCTGCTACTCAAAATTGATACAGAGTTCGGGCTGGTAAGATTTGGAAGTCCCCTCGTATGATACTAACTTGAAATATTATAAAACGATATATTTGAATTAAGTTTGCACCTTTCCAATTTAGCGCCTTGCCTGTGGCTCCCTACGGGGGCATCTCTTTGAAGCACCTGTCATTAAATTTGCCCTTGACCATCCCGGTAAGATTAAATTGCTGCCAATGTGTTCTTAAGAAGGTATTTAAAAAAATCGTTTACACATTACCCACTTACATCACACTTGTATGGCCTTTAATGACAGTGGTATGTGTGTTTAGAGATATCGCAGCGAGTAATATGAATAAATTAAGTGAATATCTCTGCTTCATTATGCCGTGTCGACACAGAACGTCGGTTGCCCCCGGGGTCCCTTGGTGCGGTTTCGGAGTGCAAGAGTGAAGTCGAATTTCCAACTTTGCAAATCAACAAGCCGCGAACATCTCGCATCCGTTTGAATCGATAGTGTCGGTGCCTGCAGGCAGAAATAGAAATAATTGCTAGATAAATTGTTTTGCTTTTCATTTAAACATCCGCTGGTAATTATGCAACTCGTTCTGATGATTGTCGACGTGTAATTAGCCTTGATTTACACATTTGGCAGTCATTTTTGCTAATTTAGCGTTGATTGTACGGACGTCCTTTAGATTTTCGTTTGCGGCGCATTTCAAGTTTTTCCCCCTCGGTTTTAAGTTTTGGGAGCTTTAACCGCCGTGGCGTTGGTACAGTTATCCTATTAACTATCTTGAAGTGGCGTTACTGTTGACTTCGTAAGGAAGCGAGAACCATGAATTTCAAAATTGTGCTGATTTTTTGAACGGCCTTTCACAAGCTCTCAGATCGTGTGATTTCTTAAGATTTTCTTTATCGCTTACCGAGCAGTACATTTTGCTGGGTTATAGCTCGCTTTTATTTACTTTCTGGTAAACTGGTAAATTTTCGTTTTCTTTTAAGAATTTAGTAGATATAACATAATCATAGAGACCACACAACATGCGGGGTGTAATTAACACACATAGAATATAATATGTAGTACATATTAATTATTAATATAAATCATCTGCAAATTGTGCAAAAACTATAAATGCCGCGATGGTATGTAAGGTTCATTACATCGACATAGAGCAACTAATGTTGTTAGCTGAAGACCTACTACCAATGTAATTTTTACTAGCATTTGGTGTATGTATCTATACTTTAAATTGTTTAAAATAGTCATGCTGTTACTATTCAGTATCGAAATATGCACTTAGGGATGTTCTTCACGTGTTGTGCGTTTGAATTGCCACACCCATAGAGGGCCTACAGTTTAATGTGGAAACAAATCACGGGAAGTGCAAACATGTTTACTCTAGAGAAGATTTACTAGACAGAATACCTCGCTGGTTTGTCTTTGCATTTAGAAATTACAGCAAATGTACTTAAAAGCATTTTTTAAGAAATGTATATATCGTTGTTTTAAAAATTGAGACACTATTTCGAATTTAGCCTAAAAGCATTTCTAGTTGATTATCCTTGATGTATGTAACTACCAAAAGCTTATCTTTCGTAGGTAATGATTAAGCAAAAACCTAAGAAACCAAATTAATTTGGGGTAATTGCCAAAAGATACAGAATATGCATTAAAATCCAAAACTACAGAAATATGCGGGATGCACGAGGTTTGGCAACTTAGGATTTTGTTGAACTCTTTTTTCCTAGTAGGATCCGATTTTGGGTTGTTATACACTTCGTTTCATATGAAATGCACTACCCATTAAAAATAAAGCTACGGGTTTGAAACTTTGCTAAAATAATGTTTCATTATTGCGTATGAAATGATCAGGTTTTCATAAAAAAGATAACAATTATAAGAAATCAATAACAACAACGAAAATAAAATTAATAATCTAATTCTATCAAGTGGTCTATGTTCTCCTGGGGTATCTCGTTCCATATAACCTCAAGTTGATGTTTCAGCTCGTCTAAGTTGTTAGGAGTTCTTGGCAGTAATCTTAGTAGCCGGTCCATCATGTCCCTGAGATGTTCGATCGGCGAGAAGTCCGCTGATCGTGCAGGCTAGGGCAACATTTTCAATTGTGCTTGTTGGAGGTACGTTCTGGTAATGTTTGCAGTGTGTGGACGTGCGTTATCCTGTTGGAAAATACCGTTTGGCAACGGTTGCATGAATGGTACGAACACCAGTTCCAGGACATTATGAATATAGCGATGAGCATTTAAGGTGCTTGGGACGAACACAAGAGGTGATCTTCTACCGAAGCAAATCGCACCCCAAACCATAACTCCAGGGATTAAAGCTGTATGGCGTCTTTCAACAAACTCCACATTTCGTCTTTCTCCTCGATATCGACGTACCTTTCTACGGCCGTTATTTGCCCACAAACAAAAACTTGATTAGTTACTGAAGACAATGTCGTTCCATTGCTGATTCCAATGCTGCCGCTGTTGACACCAAGCAAGCCTAACAGGCTTGTGATGTGCAGTTACAGGGAGCTGTTGGAATGGACGGTAGGATCGCAGTCCAGAAGAAGAAATTCTTCTGTAAATTGTTGCTATTGACACGCAGCGGTGAAGAGCTCGCATCCAGTCTACAGCAACAGACCTTGTTGTTTGAAAGCGGTTTCGTGTAGCCACTTTTCGAAGAAGTCGATCTTCACGAACATTGCTGCTACGTGGAGGTCTACCAGTTGGACGATGTCGTTGAATGCCTTCTTCTGACCAAGCAGACCATATTCGTGCAATTGTAGTGTGGTCCCGATTTACCCTTCTACTAATTTCACGAAAAGAAAGCACAGCTTCTTTCATGCCGGTAATTCGACCTCTATCAAAATCGGAAATGTGGTTAAAATTTCTACGTTGTCTTACTGGAGGCATTTTAAAACATTAATTCTGTCACACAATGTAACAAAATCTCGAAACAACTAATTAATGTTTACTAGATATTGTTTAGGTCCCGGGTTGTGCACATTCATCGCCCGTTCACGTACGATCAGGAGAGTTAGGACAGCGTGGTCTCCGGTCAGTACTTGGATGGGTGACCCGAAAGTTGCGTTAACGCGGCGCCTCTCTCCCACGAGGATTGATTACTTTGGGAGAGTAGATCAACAACCCCCCTTATGGGGAAGCCCCTTGCCTAACAACGGGATGTTGCGGGTTACATAAAAAAAAAAGAGATATTATTTTATTTCTAAGCAACAAGTTGATGAGAGACAGTAGACGAACACCACAACCACTTGATTTTTTAATGGAAATGCTGATCACTTCGTACGCAATAATAAAACGCTATTTTAGCAAATTTTCGAACGCGTAGCTTTATTTTTAATGGGTGGTGCATTGCATATGCATTGCAGAAAAGGTTCCGTAGCGTAGCGTGGATACATTTTTTAAACTGGGATGTTTTGATAAGTTTTAATAGGGTTATAAGGGGGTAGGGAATGCACTAACAGCAGTTAGCATAATATGTTTACGAAATATGATTGCTGTACCTCTTAAGAGGTTAATATTTAAACCTAAAGCACACTCTGTCTTGGTTATTCGTAAATAGGTATGTGGTATGTTGATTACAGTGCATTACGTAGTTTAACCAATGCTGTAACTATATGATAAAAGGAAACATTTCCATATGTAAACATCGTTTTAAATTGGTTAAAATTTATTTACGCTACTTAGAAAAATTTACCGTTACATGTAAAACCTGTTTGTTGTTCATCTACATGCGTATGTTTTTGTTCCAACGATATGCTTTAATCTAGAAATTGTTAAATGCTTTTTATACCGATTTTTCTTCAATAGCAATAAAAATGATCACGGAGTAATTAAATTGTATTGAAAGTTTTCTACGATTACTTGTTACCAAATTTAATCAGGCGTAGTTACCGCATAATGAAATTGGTGGGTGTGTGTTATCCCAAACTGAGCGTTAGTTTACGTGCCAAATTCTACATGTTTGTTTTCATAGATCATTGTTCGAGATAGAGAATGTAAAGGGAAATTGGAAAAGTTACTTTATTGCCGGAAAAGTGTAGCGGTAGACATTTTTGTAATATCTTTTATAATTGGTTTTGTGAAGAAGGTAAGACTTAGGAATTGCATTTAGATGCCGAATAAAGTCACCCTAACCTGAGTATTATAGATTATGGTGTTACTGTCGAATACCATTAGTGAATTTTAAGTAACTTCGAATTATTCTACTTTAGCCAGTTAATTTTATGAAGGTGTAGCTGTGGCGCAGTGGTCCAAGAAGAATGTCTATTCACAAAACATTAACAACTTCGCCCTAGATATCTCCGGATCGTGAGTGAAGTATTTTTCGTCACGAGTTCTCGATGCGTCGTTCCCGGAGGATCGAACAGTTAAAGAAATAAAGGCGGGAGTTACTCGGCGGAAATCAGTTTTCCGCGAGGGGTCTAAGAGTTGAACTTTTAAAGCAAGCTGCTTGTGTGGCAAAAAGAAGCAGAGTTCCCGAGTGACCCGTCGTCGAATCAATATTAGCCGAGGCTTCGCCACACCTCGCTCTACCTAATTGATCTTCCTCCCCTGGCTTGACACATTTACCGCTGACTGGACTCGACCGCTAAAATGGAAATGCCAGCCCGATCTTAGTCTCGTTAATAACGTTAAAGCTCGAATTGGATTCCGCTTCGCATAATCCTGTCGGAACTTAAGGACACTTCCGAATTGCAATCATCTTGCTAAGTCCAACGATGTAATTAGGCTATAATGGGATTTCGCTCTATCGCCGCAAAAATTCCTCCAACCTGGGTTTAATGCTCTTTGTGTCTGCCGCTTCTCGCTCCAGAAATCGATTCTAATCAAATATCCGTTTTGAAGGAAAATAAAAGAGGGGAATTTAAAGGGAGTGAGCGTGTTTTTTATACTTATCCTACTATTTCTTTCTTCAGGTACTTTATTGAACACATATTGGTTTGTCATGTTATTGCCTTTTTTTGTATATGCCAAAACTGTATTTCTATTGTAACCAAAAGATATGCTGACCAAGGGATTGTGCGAACAATTTATAACATTTACATATTTGTGTTCGATAAGGGGTACTATGAGAATTTGTAGTGCTATCATTATGTACATTGTAGGAAATGGTATTTCAATTGTCTGTCATAGTCGAATCAATTGGCTGCTTAGTGAATTATTACCCTACGTAATACAGGGCGACGAAGCAAGTAAACAGGGTTCGTGATAAGACGTTCATTACACCTGTCACGCATATGGTGTACACGCAAGACATATCAGGCTTCTTTGACACTTCGATATGCCCTCTTTATCATGCAAGGACTCTTCCGGTGTCTAAAAGGGATTAGTTAGAACGATGGGGTTTCAGTGTTTTGAGTAGATGTTGATGTATTGCTTGTGGGGTATTTAATGTCGCCCAAAACGAACCCGGAAATACTCTTTTTTCTACTGCTCCTCTCATTTTTTTAGTTATGAAGGAATTTCGTTGTAAGATATTTACTCTAGGGTGGTAGTTCTGCTATTGTTGTAGTTTAAACATGTGGATAAGTTTCTTTCGTTTTCAGATTAACGGCAAAATGAACTTACATAGATGAGTAAATTTGTACGATTTTCTTATTGAATTTCGTAGGGCGTCGTTGAAGATGGAAGAATTCACAGCAAATTGCAGCTGAATCGTAGTGGGAAAATGTACTGCTTCCGCCAACCTAGAAAAGGGAAAACTATAGTCCTCTTGGAGATTTCCTGCTAATTTTAAAGAATAGAAGGTTCATAAAAGCCTTGGGGATACACAATTTTCGCAAAAAAAATTTTTATGTAAAGTAAAAAGATTCTTAACAGATGTTTAAGGAAAACCCTGTATCCAACTAAAAACGCACGTTGTCAATGAAAAGTGTGCGCAATTAAAAAAGGTAGTGAACGATTTTCACCGGGTTTGAGGTCTAGTCTTCCATTGTAAAGTGTTCAGAATTTGGGGAGAATCTCAACAGTGCATTATTTTGCTATACAATTCCGGCTCCCTTTGCGGGCGTCCAGAGTATTTTTATCGGTTTTTATCGTATAGGGTTTCGCGTGACACTCGATACACTACACACTGTGTGTTGTCGCCGCACACCGCCTTTAGGCGACCACTGTTTGTTGTTTTATTGGTCTTAATCTTGTTTATACTCGGCCTTGCTGAGCTAAATGATTTACTGAGGCTATTACGGCTTCCCTAACAGGCACTGTGATGTTAGCGAACCGGGGTAAGCTGATTAAACCGCTGTAGTTGAAATGTTTTGTTTCATTTGGAGCATTTTTCACGAGTTCCACTAAGGTGGCCTAGAATTTATTTCGTTCACTCGGATGTTTGGGATGCCCTTCGTGTGTTTTTGGCTCGCGATTAGAATCGAGGCGATGCATCAACCGGCGCTAATTCTCCCGCTTGCGGAATCCGCAACTAACCAATGTGTCGCGACCGATTGATCTAGTGAATTGGCACGAGCTGCAAACCACCAGTAATTGGATTGGGCCGTATTATCCCATATAGAATACGTTTCAGTTAAAAGGCCTATTATTTGTTAAGTCGGTAGATCAAAATGATAAAAGTAAAATCAATGGGCTTTTTCCCAAATATTTTTTATGTATAAATTTAAATGTAGATACTAATACGGTTCTTTTACTTATCCATCTGATGCACTCGTTTTGAATTATGGGGTTCATTTATACTCTTATTTGAAAGTACCAGGCCTAACAAACTGTTATCCGGGGTGCCTGAAAGCTAGCTAGCTAATCCTTGCACAGTTTGCACATTGGATGTAATTCTTAAAGTCAAATAAACGATCTACAGTAAACGTGACAGTGAACATTGAAACGTGACGATGGAAATGCACGTGATGATGGGCGCCGAATGATACACGTCTGAATGCAAGAAGTGCTAGATTGTTGTATGAGTCAACTTCCACTGAAAATAACTTCGCACTAGACCACTTTTAGGTTTAGTTCGTTGCAATATTAATTGTATTCCGTTGGCAGAACAAGAAATTTTACGGTTAATTCTTGTTATTTGAAGTTAGTGGGTGTTGAATCTTGTTTATTTAACATGTAAGATTTAAGGTACAACTTATTAATGGTTTTACCGCTGGTTTCACTTAGTTGTACGACTTTCAGAAGCCATCTGGTTATCTCAACATCATGAATTGATTTCCATTTAATTGAAACCATTTTGCTTTCTAATTGTTAATTTGCTACAGTAGCATAATCCCTAATAGAGCCAACGTGTGGGTTTGACTTATGTTAGGTAAATAATTAATTTGCGTTCTGAAAGCCTGTTAACCGTGGGAGAGTCTTGCTGCAAATTGATTTTTATGCACAAAAAGAACTGGATATAATACCGTCAAGGTGAAAATTGAGAACAAAAAGAAAGTAATCTGTTGTTGTTAACATGTGGGTTGTTTAATTCAGTTTTTTTTGTAGCAAATCCAAAAGCTTTTTCTTCGGTATTTTATGAAACAATTGAGGACAAGGTTAATAAATTCAGTAAAGCCAGAAATTCCCTAAAGGCACTTTAACAATAGCCATTCCTAGCCACATAATTTCCGGACAATAGGCTCGAAAAGAAACCGTGTGTCCTTGAAATAAGGCAGGGTCGGTGTATAGTACGAGTATTTCGCACAATATCCCAATTCGTCATACTTCAGGCTATTTTTCAAGACAATGTAGGAAGTTGGAAAGGTCATTCCACGAATGCAACACGATCCTCCACGTGTATGTTACTTCTGAAAGACGGGGTTTCAAAATCTATTTAAGTTGGCGCTATTTATACTACACACCCCGATGAATAGCGGCGGAAACGGGATGAATGAATGGGACCCGGGTTGTATTCGCATTTTGACTGGAAATGCACCAACTTTATCGCAAGTGTGTATACCAGACGGCGCCTTTGCCCCAAAAACGCACACGCGTGATGGACCGCAAAATGTTAAGTGTTGCAGAAAATATCGGACTCAGAAAAACTAGTGTGTGTGCATTCATTTTGCGGTGAATTAATTACACATCGTCCTGTCTGACATATCAGCTTCATAATATCTTTCCTGAGGTGCTCGGACTCGAACGCAAACAGAAAAAAACGACTAGTCTGTACGACTCTTTATTTATAGGCGATGTTTAACCGAATAAGGGAAGACCGGCTGCGGTTGCAGCGGATTCTTTCGAGCCACTCTCGCCTCGGCCGCGAAAACTGGTCGCAGTCCAGGCCTTCGTTCTCGTTTAACAATAACGTTTTTCCTCTTCATACTATCGCAACGACCACTATGCTAATTGAAAATTACAAACCTATTATGCAGCAGTTTTGCTGGGGATGTGTTAAACTGTTCTTTCAGAAATTGATTTAACTACACCTAAATGCCTCCATTGCATAGGACGGAAAGTCTTGAAGTATTTGGTTGTATCGAACCAGCATACATTTCGACCACACGAGGAAAGTTTTGTTATACTGTGTACAGTTGTATTCCTGTTATACGTCGCACACAGCAGTCTCGCTTAAACGACTGCAGGTTTCATCGCGGAGACACCGCCAAGTCGGGATCTTAGTTTAAAATTATTAATATCTACGTTATTAACATGCACCTAAAAGGTGTTTAGTAAGTTTCTAAAATAGTTTTTAACGGAGCTTATTAATTTGTTAATTAATTTATAATTCTTCTGTAATAAATCATAATAATGGATCAATATCTAATTAGATCATAATAACGATGTTGGGCTATTTTTATAAAAAAAAAACGTGGCACCAATACTCCCAAGATCTTTACAATTTATCTAGGCAAACATGGCCACATGGAAACGGTTTCTTGGACTCATAAAATATCACTAATCTATTTCATGAGGTAGCATAATTTAGTGAATATCATTTAATATAATATTACACACAAGTAAAAGCCATATCATCAGATCATATAAAATACAATGTTCACTGTGTGCAAGTCTAGAGGATTTTTTCGTGATTAAAGTGATATTCTCGAATTTAGAGTCATTACCTGATTAAAATGAAAATTTGATATCGTAATCGAGATTTTGTTGCCTGGAAAAATAATTACTCCTACATTTTGATTCAAAATTTCGATTTTGGTGTTAGAATTTTGAATTTAAATGTGAAATTTAAAGTACCGTGAGTTCAAAAAGTAATTACATAACGGTTGGCCGTAGAATAATAAAACAATGTCTAATGCAAGCTTTATATACCAATTTATTGAGGTTTAGGCACAGCCTTTCTAGCCTAAGCGCCAGTACCTAACCGGCAGTGTTATGTTTGGTTAAGTTGCATGGCAACTGTAAATAAATCAATTTTTGAATAAATGAGTTCTATTATTTCAATTTAGACGATAACAGTAACAACTAAATTACTACAATATTAAACAAATCATAACAAGGAGGTAATCTTTAAAATTGGAAATTATAATTTTTTTATTTCACAGGTACAGAAAAATAAACAAAAACTAAAGAAGCAAATTTACTCGTCTTTTCATACTACTAAAAGCATTTATAAGAATTTGAGGAGTTATATTGGCACACTGTTCCGTAATTCTGTTTTGCAGTTCCTCGCTATTGTTAATAGGGGTTTTGTATACATTATTTTTCAGATAAGGGAATATAAAGTAATCTAAAACAGTCAAGCCTGGTGATCTAGGTGGAAATTCTGGATTTGAACTTAAAATAATTATTCGATGGTCAAAAAATTCATGAAGGTAATTGAAGTTGGAAGTAGCCGTGCTGGAGCTCATCCTCATGAAGCTGATTAATAAATTCACGTACAATATTCCGGTATCTCTGAGCAGTAACAGTTTCGTGGAAAAATATGGGTCCGATAATACGTCTTCGAGACACAACAATCCAAACACTAACTTGTAACGGGTGAAGGGGAGATTCGCGAAAAGTACGCGGTTTTGCAGCACTCCATAACCTCATATTTTGTGAGTTTATATACCCCGAAAGGGTGAACCAGGCCTCGTCAGAAAAAAACGTTAAATTTAGCAATTCGTCGTTGATCATTAAATTTTGTTGGAACCACCGACAATACAAAATTCTATTGTGATCTGCCGACAGCAACTCACGTAAGGCAAGAATTTTGTATGGGAACAACATTAAATCTTTTTTGACAATAGTATGGCAAGTTCCTAATGATAAACCAGTCTCGAAAATGTATGCTCGTTCACACGTTGACGAACATCATCAACTGTATTTTGAGTACGAAGTCTTGGCCTTCCAGCTCTATCTCTATGAGTAATGCTCCCTGTATCTCGGAATACATCAACACATATTCTAAGTGCGCTGTAAAAATCTCCTTCAAGGACAGCAATATCTGGAAATTGTTGCTGAAATTCCTCTAAACATGGCACCCCACTGTAAATCCATTCCCCGTTCTCTCGAACACCCTTTCGAAAATATGATTCAATCATAAATGTTTTGTGTTCTATTGTAAAAACCATTATAATTGTAACTTAATTGAATTTTCAATATAAACTTATGACAACAACAACAGTGATGACAGTTAATGAATTTTAAAGCTTGCTGTTGACATTACTTTTATTTTCCATGGCCAACCCTATTTAATTACTTTTCAAACTCACGGTATAATATTTCTAAGGCATTAGAGCAAGTCGGATTAATATAAAATAATATCAATGTTCTATTTCTGGTCTGCTCAATATAGTTTTTGTTTTGTTTTGAACTGAATGTACTTTTTTTTTAACTAAAATACCATTGGAATCCCAATGACTTTAACTTGTTCATTGAAATACATTCTATGGTAAATAGGAAAAATTAAGAATGTCCCTTCAGTAGAACTGATTTTGAAAGGGTCATTATCAACTATTCTTGCTGTGTTAAAAATCGAAAAGTCATTATTATAATTTTCCAACGCTATTAACAGGAGGAAATACACCACATTATATTAGTATGACCAAATATTGCATCTCTACAAATGACCAACATTTGAATGTGTGTAACCGATAATCACTTTATAATTTATTGTAATTAGCATATCATTTAAATGATTGGTTCGTGTGCAGGCAGCACCTGCACAAACGGTTGCGATGATCAAAGATTTACTTTTTGAAGTAATAGGATTAAAACGGGTTTTAATTTAAATTGAAATGAAACCATGCAACGAGCAGACAGTATTAAGCGATACTAACCTAACAAACCTATTCAAAAGCGATGAACCCAGAAGAGCTACTACACTCTCAATGAGCGAGAGAGTGGTAAAGACCGGACAAACTCGTAGAGCAGACTGGAGGTCATGAATAAAAGATGCTGCAAACAGTGTGCAATTATCAAGCAGAACGAGTACAGATGCGTGCGGACAGAGCCTTAAATTGTAAAACAAATCTGTTGCATTTAGAAAAATTCTTTTCAGTGATGATATATGAGCAGCTCTGAAGAGTGTAACACGATAACATGATACCTTTAATGCTACGTATGTCCTTTCCATTTGATTTTTGATTATTTACAATTTTTAGAGGAACATTTTTTAATCAAATTGCATTAGCTGACCCAGCTTTAACATTTATTCATTGGGGATTCGAAACTCATAGCGCTTGGGCGCTACGACAATCCGTTAATTGCAACCCCAATCGTAAAAAATGAAGGTTTTTTGTTTGCCAATGTGTTGGGCTTATATATACATATCTAGAAAATTTATGTTGCGAGCATTGGATTGTCACGATCATGAATTTCCCAGGATTGTTGTCTAAGGGGTAGTTTGTTGAAAAAAAAAAGTGTAAGGTAAAAGTTTAGGGATGTATGTTATCCCATTCTATTTTAATATTTCTTTGATAATGTTGGGTTGTGATCGTGACCCATGACCTCAACCCATAAAAGCTATTAAGATTCAATTTCTTTTTCTCGTAAACATGGGTTATTTTGCATTTGCGACATTTTCTAGATTTTTTAACAAAGACCGTGATTGCTGAAGGCTGAACCACGACCCATGACCTCAAGCCCTATCAAACATAGAATTTCATCTTTTATAAAAACAAGGTTTTGCCACGGGTTTCCTGATTATTAAACAATATTAGTGTTAAAACTTACTCTAATAGAATCCAACTATTTCAAGTTAAAAGAGTCATTTTTGTTAACCTGGTTCGAGCTTTAAATAACGTTCCTGGCTACGAAATTAAAGGTCATCGTAACTGGTCCTAGAATTGCTTTTCATCGGAAAAATTCGATCTATTTTGAGCTTATGAAATCGCTTCCAGCTATTTTGGACTTGGGTTTCATCCTCTAGCAATTTACAGCACGACATTCTAGCAACCATCTGGGATATTTATAACGCGGTCGTAGATTATTCTCGTGTTATTGTTTTTTTTTCGTATTTCACGAAAAGATACAATCGATACACCCGCATCGAAACACAGTTCGTTGCTTGGCTACTTTGTTAAACTACTTTAGCAGTTACGATAAAAACCGGCACGTAATGTTGTTATCGCTTAAATTTATTCCCTTTACCGCTGTATTATGAACGTGACTTTCCAGAGTGATCGGCTTTTTACTAGGGAATAAAAGTGGGGGTCGCTAGTTGCGAGTTTATGTCGTTTTTATCGTCTTTAGTTTACTCACTGTTACATCAATGGCGGGCACGAATCGTTCGTACTGAATGAAATCTATGGTTTTTGGAGTCAAGTTGTAAACTTTCTATGAGGCTTTGGTAGCGCGATATGGTACTATCTGTCTCAATGAAATTAGTTTATGAATCATAAACTCTTTAGACTAATTGGAACCTTTTATTAAATCGACGTCTGGAGTAAATAATATATCAGTATTAGTTTACGTTTATGATTGAAATTTTGAAATTGAGATAATAAAGATAGAAATGATCACAATAAACAATTACTTGTGTCCTCGATTGATACTAGGACTTGCACTTATCTCACTACAGTAAGAACTGATGTCAGATATGCCAAGAATATTTCGAAGTTTAATAGAGCATTGTTCTTTTGACGGTAAAGCGGATTCATTTACACATTACTAAAGTATGCTTTTCTCGGTGTCTAGTTCACTACAAAATGCGGGTAAGAAATCAGATAATGTTTGTATAGCTGTGAGTGGACTCGCATGCACTCGACTAGGTACATCGGAAGGCATGTGGGCGGAAATATGCAATGTAGGTGCAAATTGGACATAATAAAGTCATTAGAATTAGATATTTACAATTAAACAATCTAAACCAGACACCCACGAAGAGTTCCTACACAGACAAAGTTATTTTAATGCAAGTTTTCGAAAGAATGCAGAAAAAAGTACTTTAATTGACTTTCATCATTTATAAAATAATTAATTTCTCCTTTTTCATTGCAGGTAAGCCAACCACTTTCGAGAACCGAAAGCAATTATATCAATAATACGGAACTAAAGATCAATCTTTTATGCTGGATCAGGTATTGTTGAAGTTGTTATTTTGTTAAATATTAGATGGGATATTTCTGTAAAAGCATTTTTGCCTTTTGGCAGAGGACTAGATTAACTGTAATTTATCTTACAAATTATGTCTGTTCAATTAAATGATGGAGCTTTGATCAATATCTTTTTTATCGGATGTTACTTTTTGTTATAGCGGATTGTATTCGGGATTTTTTGAATGTTCTAGACAAAAAGGACTTGCAGATTTGATCGATTTCATTTTACAGACTTTGTTTTAGGAAACTTCATAGTTCTTTCAACTTTGCTCGATTACATTCCGATTTAATTTTTTTTGGGATGAAATGAATAAGAAGTTCTGAGCAGTATACATTTTTAGAATTGAAAAGTTAACCATGGAATAAGATTAAATCTTGTATATACAACTGACGATTTTTTTAAATTTTATTTTCAAATCGGTCATATATAGTTCCAATATTTTATAACTCGTACCTATAGTAGACAAAATATATTCTTGGCACGACGAAAAGTGGGCCGCGACCTCTTAGTTTTCCAAGACCACTATCATAAACAAGCCATCATAGTGAGGAAGGAAGAAGGTTATCTACATTTTCGAACGGCATTCAGTAGATATTTGGAAATTGATTATAGATAAATTCTAATTTGTATTAGATAATTATGTCATTTCTGATTATGTTCGTGTAGTAATCGGTATCTCTTATATGTTCTCGATTCTGGATCCTTCGAAAAGTGTAATGTGTAAACTAAGCAACGCCGATCATCCGTACGCAGAAGCTGACCCAATTTTATGCCGAATTACATTTTCTATTTTTTGCATCTAATGGATCTGTCAAGAATTTATTTTTCTTCTGATTTATGGGTTTCTAGACTTCTGTTTTTGCAGCAAACAAAATTGATTGCTTATTTGTAGAAGCGTTTTTGCAGTTTTCCACGGAAATTGTGGTTATACCGTGGGTTGAATCCAAAGCGTTTTTACTGCTTGTACACTGGATGTTATCTTCATTTTTAGAATTAGGGCTGTTCATTTCGGTGTTAAGTGTGGATTGGATTCTGCAAATGCATTATAGTAAATATTTAGGTTGGGTGCGTGATTTGCAGATTAGTAGCTGACTAACATGTGTTATCGGACTGAGACATCAAAAGCGCCCCACGGTGTTTGCAGATTGTCCAAGTTTAATAATAAAACACGGCCTCCTCTAACTGCAGTCACGCAACGCGGAACATGCACTTGTTTATTAGTTTACTAGGTTTTGCTCTATCTACCCCCATTAAATTCCTGCAATTTTAGGTAGCGCTTCGCCTGCCGGGTTTCTTTCATGACCGATCTGATAACTCAACTTGATTCTTTATCTAACACTGACCGTATGCTAATTTACTCTATTTCCTTTTCGGTTTCCATCTCTTAGGCTTCGTGTTTTACAAAAATATAGTCGTCGTCGTGAGTTATTGATCAAACCCAGTCGAGTTGTATGTTGTTACCTCTTGGCTCGCGGAAACATGCTATTTATTACCTACTAAGTTATATACAAACAACATACCACGTCATATATGAACATAATGTACATGACTTTCCGTGAGTTAAACCCTAGACGTGATTTGCTTCTCAACTCCTTACTTGGAGATACAAATCCGTGCATCATATTCTTCTCCCAGTTGTTTGCGATTTGACTATTTCGTCTACTACATCGGATCATTAGCCTAACAATGGACCTTGAAAGAAGTTCACGGCTAAATTACGCTTAAATCTTTATTAATTGTGGGATTTACATGTAGTGCGGTTAAAATTTTGCTTTGGCTAAACACAACTTTTGTTAATGTTTCTTTAAAAGATGAATTTCTACCATATAATTATGACGTAATTACATGGTACAGCTGAATTTAAAACTAACAATGATAAATTTGAGTAGGTTTTTGTAATACGAAACTAATGTATGTGCATAATTTGTTTTATGTTAGGTAATTAAGAAGTTAAGTTCTGGTTTTATTGTAATGTTCCTTTATTTTGAGGGCAATTTTAGTATCCAACGATAAAACTAGATTGCCGAAGCGATTTTAGATAATCGATGGTATCCCAAAACGGTTACTTAACTGCAATGTGGAACTACCCATACAATAACAAGGGAGGATGTTGAAAGAATGCAATAGAAACTTTTGGACAAAACGCGTGCTAAATGTCTCATTAAACGTTCAACAGTCCGACACCAACTTGCTTCGCAACTTCATTTCCTTTATTGCTTTGATTCGCCCCTTCAGCGGCACTGACCGTTGTAGCGCCCCTTGTTTTTCCGTGAACTTATATTGGTTTTCAATTGGATGTTTTGTCTGTCTTGTAATTGACTTAACTTGTTGTAAGAAGAGCTCGAAATTAACTTCGAACTGACGTCAAAGTATTTTATGAACGAGCGGGAATGTGGAAGAAAACAGCAGTTGCGAATTTCACGAAATGAAATTGAATTTGGATTATGAGGTATGTACACTTTCGAAGATTTTAAAGCGTCAAAACTACCCACCATTTGTCCTATTCTTGTCGGTATTTAAGTTGCTAGAAAATTTGATCTAGATCGTCCGCGTTGATTACGTAATACGAAAGCAAGCTTTGAAACGGTGGAATTACCAGATTGGTATTGGTGGCAAAGACCTTTCTATATGTTCTGCTTGTTTAGGTGGCAAGTGGAGGCAACTGGATGCAGTCTCGGGTAATCCAACTCCAAGACACTGATGGATCTCAGAGCATTGCATTACACCATTATCCGCCATTATTTAGCCGTCAGTCGAGCCTCTTACAACCGATATATTGATCTTATAAGGAGTTTTATGCGTTTGCGCTATTAGCCTGCCGGCAATTTATATTCTTGTTGTTTTGTTTGTGCCCGTTTGTGCAGGATCATGTGCTTCCTCTTCATAAGGATAGCGATCGTCTGTCGCAGCAGCTTCGCAGAAGTAAAACCTCCAGACAGGAATTCTCGATAATTTATTGTGCTTACTTTAATGCAGTCTAATAAATTTGCTACAGTATTTTATATAAGACGGCTAGATTTGCTCAACTTTAATTTGAAATTGAAGTTTAATCAGCTTTTAATTAATTTACACGAACTTTGTGTTCGCTGTATTAATTAATCAAACTTTTCCTGCTGCTGCCGTTGGTTTGTATTGCCAACCCGTATCGATTTAATTATCGGAGTAATAGAGTGTCTATTGCATTTCATTTAGACATTTCTAAAGAACTGTAAAGTCGACTAAATTCAATTTAGGTCGTCTTACGATACTTTCAGTAGTTTTTTAGTTGTTGCTTCTGAAGAATATTTTTATTATTAATTTTTTACTTGCGAGGAAATTTATATTAAATTTTTATAATTGGTGATAGGTGTATATAAAACAGTGGGCGTGTCCCCGATTTCCGCACATCTGGAACATAACATGAAATGAAGATAAAATGATATTTTGTATAGGTATATGATTATGGCGAGACACGATTATTATGAGTACACACTTTTAGCTTGAAAAATCTGAAAATCTCCATACGACTCAAACTCCAGGAGTATACCATGTTTTTTGGTATACAGGGAATTTTTCTTTTTAGTATACATTGCCTATGTATACTTTTAAAAGAAACGCGTCAAATTCGCCTATTGTGTAGGCAACCAACTATACCGACAACTAAAAAGCAGGAGCAAACGTCACCAGTTGTGAATTATTTAAGTATGAAGGTTATGTTGATACAGTGTTTATATTAAATAAGTATTTCACCCTGTATATAGGACGCAAATGATGATACTTATTTGTAAATTACAAAAATCGACAAGATTATTGTTCGTGTAAGGTCCGTGAACATTCTATTTTCTTCGTACAACAAAAATGTATCAGCGCTAAGATAGTGTAGTGATTATCGTCGCTGCCTTCCAAGCAGTTGATCCTAGTTCGACTCCCGGCCGTCACAGATTTTTTTTTAATTATAATTTTTGTAAACATATTTAATTTCATTTCTTCGGTTAGAACGTGATTACTTTTAGTTCTTATTTTATG
>JABXWE010016614.1:0-33134 GCA_014611495.1 Limonius californicus | reverse complement strand
TAAGGATCCATCCCATGGCCAAAGAAATGTTTTTTCTAGTTTGTATATATTGTAATCTACCATCGGATCTAATATTTGTACCTATTTCTGATACACCCTGTATAGACCAATTGGTTGCAAAGAAGCAATGCCAAACTTCTCATTAAAATTTGTTTAAGATTTCTTCCCATAATAATTACTCTTTGATTTCTTTTATACTATTTCTATTATATGTTATATTTGTGTTTTTACTTTCCCATACCTTATAGGTAGGTACAGGGTAAGTATTGAAATCATGAAAATTTTCGAAATCGAGATTTTAACGGAAATATCCGTTTTGGGTCTCTAGGAACCCAAAAAAGTGGTTTTTAAATAATGTCTGTCTGTGGATGGGTATGTATGTACGTACGTATGTACGTATGTGACGCTCCTACAGCCGAAAGTATTGCTCCGATTTTGATGCGCTTTGGAATGCGGGGGTGTATCGAAAATTCATCGAAAAAATAAGCTTTTCAAAAAAATCCGAAACCGGAAGCGGAAGTTACGCATGTTTTTTTTGGTATCACTTTTTTCGTGATTACAATTTTGAAACTTTTATCGCGGATAACGATAGAGGGTCATAAGACAAATCTGTTAGTTTTTTGCCGAACTAGCTAGCTTTAAACTGAAGGGCGCTATGATTTTTTGAAGATTTTGAGTTTAACGCCCAATTACTCGAAAACGGATGAATCGATTCAAATGATTTTTATTTTCTGAATAGTATATGAAGGTTAAAATGAGGTGATATAAAAAGTTTTTTGAAAAATTATAAGGGGCCTAAATTACGAATTTTCAAAATTTTGGAAATTTTCAAAAAATTATTTCTCAAAAACTGCTCCAAGGAATTTTTTTAAATTTCATATGTCGATAGACCTCGCAAGGGGCTATCGATATGTTTTTGAAGAACTCCGTAATTTTCCTGTGGCGCCCTCTACGAAGCTTGGAAGTTTGAAACTTCAAACTCCTTTAATTAATAAACGAAAAAAGATAGGAAGCTGGGGTTTTCACTGAATCGCTCAGTGCGTAATGGAGCATATGAATATGCAAAGAAATATTACACTCGTGGATATATGTAAGCGCACCGGCCCCCTCCCCCCTCTTTTTAGAAAAATATTTTTTTTATTCTAACGGTTGTTATTTGTTTGCGCCAAAGAATCTTTTTCCGCGAAAATAAAAAAAATCGATTTTTTATGCCCTACAAAATATAATTTCCAGGGACTTAGAAAATTTTACCTCGGTAGCAACAGCGATCGGTACTAGTTAGACCGCGCGACGTATATAGTAGAGAATGAAGTATGCCTGGTTGCATATTAAAAGGAAATTAAGGGTAAGTCTGTTCGTTACGAGGCGAGGTTTTAGGATAGCACTTGAACAACCGTTTTGAGGAAAATAACTCTACTGTTGAATAAAGATGATATGAACAGTTTCCAGTATGGGAAAGTCCAGGGAGGCAGTCGCGTCCACTTATTTTTTTATAGAGTTGTTATTTTGTTCATTTTATTAATAACGAGATAATGGGAGTTTATCATCTAGTGTTCATATTTTAATACGTTTCTTATATGCAGCCCGCACAACATTTTTAAATTTGTAGTTGGCCCATTGTAAAATAAGTGGACGCGACTGCCTCCCTGGACTTTCCCATACTGGAAACTGTTCATATCATCTTTATTCAACAGTAGAGTTATTTTCCTCAAAACGGTTGTTCAAGTGCTATCCTAAAACCTTGCCTCGTAACGAACAGACTTACCCTTAATTTCCTTTTAATATGCAACCAGGCATACTTCATTCTCTACTATATACGTCGCGCGGTCTAACTAGTACCGATTGCTGTTGCTACCGAGGTAAAATTTTCTAAGTCCCTGGAAATTATATTTTGTAGGGCATAAAAAATCGATTTTTTTATTTTCGCGGAAAAAGATTCTTTGACGCAAACAAAAAACAACCGTTAGAATAAAAAAAATATTTTTCTAAAAAAGAGGGGAGAGGGGGCCGGTGCGCTTACATAAATCCACGAGTGTAATATTTCTTTGCATATTCATATGCTCCATTACGCACTGAGCGATTCAGTGAAAACCCCAGCTTCCTATCTTTTTTCGTTTATTAATTAAAGGAGTTTGAAGTTTCAAACTTCCAAGCTTCGTAGAGGGCGCCACAGGAAAATTACGGAGTTCTTCAAAAAACATATCGATAGCCCCTTGCGAGGTCTATCGACATATGAAATTTAAAAAAATTCCTTGGAGCAGTTTTTTGAGAAATAATTTTTTGAAAATTTCCAAAATTTTGAAAATTCGTAATTTAGGCCCCTTATAATTTTTCAAAAAACTTTTTATATCACCTCATTTTACCCTTCATATACTATTCAGAAAATAAAAATCATTTGAATCGATTCATCCGTTTTCGAGTAATTGGGCGTTAAACTCAAAATTTTCAAAAAAATCATAGCGCCCTTCATTTTAAAGCTAGCGAGTTCGGCAAAAAACTAACAGATTTGTCTTATGACCCTCTATCGTTATCATTATAAAAGTTTCAAAATTGTAATCACAAAAAAAGTGATACCAAAAAAAACATGCGTAACTTCCGCTTCCGGTTTCGGATTTTTTTGAAAAGCTTATTTTTTCGATGAATTTTCGATACACCCCGGCATTCCAAAGCGCATCAAAATCGGAGCAATACTTTCGGCTGTAGGAGCGTCACATACGTACGTACATACGTACATACGTACCCACCCACAGACAGACATTTTTTAAAAACCACTTTTTTGGGTTCCTAGAGGCCCAAAACGGATATATCCGGTAAAATCTCGATTTCGAACATTTTCATGATTTCAATATTACCCTATACCTATAAGGTATGGGAAAGTAATACCCTATACCTATAAGGTATGGGAAAGTAAAAAGTAAGGCAAGAAATACTTAACAAATATAATACTATTAAATATTTAACAGTTTTTATTTCAATTAGTTGTTTGATGCGTATTTCAATGTGTTACACGTAATTGTCAAAAGTTGACGATTGCTTATGACAATGACGTGTCAAGCACACTGAAATACATCATATGAAAGTAAATAGAAACCGTTGAAATTGTTAATTAAATTCTAATTAATTAATAATTAATATGGATGTCAGCAAGGTAAGGCAAGAAACAATTAACAAATTAATAATTTAGTTCGCGTCGGAATGTTTAAATATACTTTTAAAGAATCAGATATTTTTCCCAATCTTGTTTCATAAACAAACCTTTATTTTAAGTATTTCATTGTTATTTCATTTATATATTTTGCTGTGCAAGCACAATACTTATAATTTCAGTTCTAATTACCAAAACCTTGAATTAAACATCACCACCAGCAAATAAATACAGTTCCGGTACCATACATTTCTTTAAAAATTTAGTACCACTTCACTTAAACACACAGTTTTAATTAACAGCCCATCATTCCCAAAGTTACTAATAAAACCAGTGGCGGATCAAGCGGGTAGCGGCCGCCAGAGGCTCTATGTTAAAAGGGGCCCCGAGTTTGGGGGAATAATTAGGGCCGCTGAGACAATTGTTGCTGCTGACATTTTTCCCTAATTATTTATAATGATATCAATTTCAATTAAAAATAAAAATTGGCAAGACCTAAGTATCTCTTAAATTTTTTTTAAATATAATGAAATAAATGTTCTCTTTCCTTTTTTATTTCTGATTTCGATTTTAATTTTTGTATAATATTTGGCAGCCTACGGCTGCTGCGTCTACTGATCCACACAAAGTACATGTTTCCTATGTAAACTGTAAGTGCTTACTAAACAGCATCTTGTCCCTGCGAAAAGGCAATGCTTGTATATAATTTTCTTACTATACCCACACTTCTTTCTTTGACTTGATTATTGCAATAACCTGTTAATTTCTAATATATAAACATAATGTGTCTTTAATAAATTATCGTTCGGCTAGAACATAAAAGTCATATACAATCAATGACGGCTAAGTAACTCCACTTATATTGCAAATTAAGCTTATGAAAAATTAAAATTATAATTGTTCATATTCCATTATGAAAGTATGAAATTGTCTGTTGGTAAGTACATTACAAAATTTTTTAAACAATTGAATTTAATTGGCAAGTGTGAAAAAGTTAAATTTTCTTTATGATTAAAATATTACTATTTTCAAGAAAAATTATTTTTAACTCTATTATTTTTTTATTGACATTATTAGGATATATACGATACCATTCATGACTGAAAGCAAATGTTTACATAATAAAAATTTAAAGTAATTTTATTTAAGGTGAAAAATTGAAAAGGTATTCGTATGGAGCAAAAAAAATTAAAACAAACCCAAGACGGTCTTGAACCCTGTCGTTAAAACATTACAAGCAGATGAACATTGAAATTGAATTTAATATATTTAATCTTCTTCTTTTTCTTTCTGCATGTATTAGGATATATTTCCTGTTACGTCCATTATTCTTGATTTTTCCATCTTTTACGGGGTTTTCCCAAAGATCTTCTGCGTTTTACTCTATATTGCCATATTTTCTTGAGTATCCTCTATTCTTCCAGTCTTTGTTCGTATTTTCACCATTTGTTTCTATATTCTTCTATTAATTGCTGCCGTTATTTTTACAAATCCCATCTCTGATGTTTGTATTATTTGTTCATTTGTTTTTGTAATTATCTGGTTTCTATTCCATATATGCCGCACAGTATGGCCATTGTTTTATAAAACTAAACCACCTTATGATTTCTCGCTCAATTATTTCAAAAGTTCTGTATACTGTGCCATTAATATACATAGTATAGGTGTGTGTATGTCTGATTCTCGTTGATATGATATGGTTGATCCAAGGAAGTTCAAAGTTGTTACTTGTCCTATTGCATTACTATTTTTGATCGAATTGTTTCATCTCTCTTGTTTTTTCATGTTAATAGTAATAAACTGTGAGATTCTAATATTTTATTTAATTCGTACGTAAATTTAATAAAAATTGTTTAAAAGGAATATATTGAAAATACTACAGAAGATGATTATGAAAAATCCGAAGAATTTACTAAATTATGTTTTTAAAGTAATGCTGTTTTTATGTTATGCTTTTTAAGGGCACCATAAATTCTATCGCCAAGGACCCCTAGTTAAGTTAATCCGCCTCTGTATAAAACTGACATATTTACAGCATAAATATGTAGCTCTTCAAACAAAGAACTTCAGCCCTTGCAAGTACATCTGCAACTAACAGTTTTAATACTTAAATGAAAACTCAACTACAAACAAGTAACAACTATACTTATTGTGTATCTCCATATCGTACGTTAATCTTGCACAGTTCTTTAAATCTCGAATTAAATTGACAGAGCGATGTGTAAATTAATACTTTTAATAGTAATCCTAAAAACTAACTCAAGAATTAGCTACCAGAATTATTTTTTAGAACCAGGTAATTTGAACGATTTTACAAAACCAACATCGTGGTTTACAGTCAAAAAACTACGCTGGTCCACAGGTGTTATGTAATGGCTGTTCTCTTTCTGCTGAGTCTAGTAAAGTAATACACAATATATTGACAAAACAAATTTATTTAAATTTTTTCAAAGTATTCCCCTCCATAAATGCATTTTTGCATCCATGAAAACCAATCTTCAAAACATTTTCTTCAATCTTTCCGCGTTAGACTATTTATTTCATTTTTAAATGCATCAACCGCTCCTTCAGCCGATGTAAAACGTGAACCCCGTAACTTATTCTTTACATTAGGTGCTAGGTCTGAACTATACGGCTAATGACCGATTATTTCAAAGTTTTGGGCATCAAATTCTCAGTCGTTCGAACAGCAGTGTCCGCCCCAGCGTTATCTTGATGCAAGATGATCCTTCCTCTTGGACGTTTCTCGCGAAAATTTTGGAGAACTCGAGGCATACAAACTGTAGTGTACCATTCAGCATTAACAGTACGACGATTCTCCAGTGCTACAGTGAAAACATCATCATCATCATCATCATCATCTGACATAGAGCTGACTCGAGGGTCGTCCAGGAATTCAAAAAAATGTGGCGACCATCTTATTGTTTCGGCTTTTTTCTCGAACAACTTTTGTTGGTGCTGATTTGTACTCAAAGACCCAAACTGCCGACTGTTGCTTTTTTTCGAGATCATAGCAGTATATTCACGTCTCATCACCTGTAATGATCTTGTACACCAAATGAGATGCTCCATTGTCAAAGCGATCCAGTGTAGATCCATACCACACGTATTTCTTTTTGAACGGGAGCCAAATTGTGGAGAATCAAACGGGCATAAAGCTTACATACGATCAACTGTTTGTGTAAAATGGTGTCAATTACTTTTACACCAATCTTTAAAGTTGCTTGAATACTCCTGGCAGTAACATGCCGGTCTTCTTCACTCATATTCCGTACAAGACCAATATTCTTTTCGGTAACTGCGGTTTTGGGCTAAGCAGCTCAAAAGTTGTCACTTCAAGAAAGTCGACCACATTGTAATTCATTGTACCATCGCTTTACGGTAGCTAAGTTACACGACTTGTCACCAAACACTCGATTGATTTCCTCAAAACATTCTTTGCGGCTTAAGCCACGCGTGAAATTGTAAAAAATCACAGCTTGATATTGCTCTTTATTCAATCCCATGATTTCTTGGAGAAAAGATTACTTTAAACTGATGTATTTTAAAAACCTTCAAGTATATTTGACAACTTTCACTATAATTAAATTTGCAAACTACGTTAAAATGTCAAGCAAACCTTGACTTCAGATATTTTTACTATTTTGCACCAGTTCGGTTAGAAAAAATATAAAATTTATAGTGCCCCACCAATATTGAGACACTCGTACGCATCTATGTTATTCCACATATACATTACATATGAAAAACTAATTTAAAATAGTAATATAGCTGCAGTGGTATTAAAATAATCAGCACTTCCAGTAAAACCGTATCAACTATAGTTTTTCAAGTACCAGGATGCACTTTTTCTGCTTTTCCTGCTAATGATTTGAAAAGATGCATATTTTATTTAAGAATAAAATTGTTAGGCCCTTCATTGCGTTGGTTTATACATTATCAAAGTTCTTGTACTACACCAATAAAAATGCATTGGTAGCACAGAAACAACATTTGTTCCACAATATGTTTACAATAATTATTTACATTTAAGTTGAATTACGTAGACCTGCAACTTTAATGTTTATATAAATCTTATTTGAAATGCTGGAATTGTGTTTAAGCAATGAATTTGTTGATATAGTTTGAACTGTGGGAATCACAAAAACTTATCGTGGAACATGTGACATATTGAAAGCGTTATCTTGAGAGGCAACACCCTAGAAAAGATATATTTAGAAGACTTGAACAAACATTGCTCCATGGTATTGAATTACCGCTATTAAATAAGAAGTCGCGCCGTAGAAACAAATGGAAACAATTCTGTTGTATATTGGCACATGTAAATCTAAATTCAGATGAAGTTGCAAGAAATATAATAAATTAAAAAAACTAATAATTTCAAGGAGTTATGTTTACAAGGTTGTAGCATAAAATAAATTATTCCCTTTAAAAAAAATTTTTGTTGAAATATTACTACATACAAATTACCTCATACATTTAACATTTGTTGCCAATATGATGATTCGAATTAACAACAATAACGAACACAGTTTTCCAAAATTTTCAGGTGAAATCGCTTCACGCATATGGTGTGATATATCTCCGCAAATGCCATTATTTGTTGGTAAAATCTACATCTGTTTCATTTAATCTAAACTTATCTATACCAGGAAAATTTAATGGGGGACCGGTATTTAAATTGTATTGTAAAATAAGATAAGAAGATAAGAAGATCACTACTTCTCGTAAGAGATAAAGCAAACGAAGAAGAAGGTGGCCACTAAAATCACCTGAATTGATATCTCTAGATTTTCTCTTGCGGAGCCTTATTAAATCGTTATTTTACAAACTAGAATCAACTGATGTGGGTGTGCAGAACAGAATGGTCAGACAATTTTAATGTTTATACTGGTAAACTACAACGTATAGAAACAATTATTGTTTTATTATTCTTTATTAGTAGATTGCTACTACTTACAATTTTAATCTTAAGTAAACTACGTACTACATCATCATAAAGAAAAAAAAATTCAGACTAGATACAAATTTAAAATAGCCACAATTATTTTTAAAAAACGAAGATGTTCTGATTTCCGGTTTAGCCGGAAGTGCTAAAATAAGGTAGGTTTAATATTACTTTACTACCTTCCCTATCATTACATTTTTATTTAAGGTATTCTTTGTATTTACGGTAATAATCGCATTTGTGTCAGTACTTATGGGATGTATATTGTGTACGGGATACACAATATCAAGAGCAAGAAATGAAGGGAATTAACTGGAACAGTAGGGACGAAGGACGTAGGAACGTAGGGAATTCGACTTCTATATTTCCTAGTTTTCATGTCTTCAGCTTTTGAGGAAAGTCATCCTCTAATTCATCGGCAGCATACTACAAAGAGTCGAGGAGCCACACCACTACCATAATAAAAAAGTCTCAAACATTTTTATTATTTTTGTAACACTTTAAAAATGTTTATTTTTATCATTTGCCTTTTTAAATCGTAAACAAAGCATAACTAGTTTTTTTTTCATAACTATACACCGTACGATAAGATAAATAACGTGATGTAACGGCAAATGGGCCAGTTAGACGATGGTGGTACATCTTTTCGACATAATATAGACTGTAGCGGAATGCTCGAGGGCAAGGGGGGAAATGAGAGGTCGCATTCTAAACACATGATGCGAGGCAGGCGCTACTTGGTTTCTATATCCGCTTTCAGTATAAATCGCGCAGGTAACTGTCACACATTGAAAAGAGCTGCATGATAAATAAAATAAGCAATCATTAAAATCAACTACTATCCACATATTAGCTCAAGGCCCATATACCCCAAATCATGCTTTTTGGGAAAAATTAGATAAAGTATGAACTACAAGTACCTTTATGAAAAAGAAGTTTTCAAAAATCCGACAACGAGTGAAAGACTAAGTTAATTAGGAATGATATGTCCTAAAAAGGATATTTCATTACATGGAATATTTTAATAAATAAGTAATGATTTATTTACAAATCAAAAGAACAGAGAATGGATTTTATATATCATGCAATATAATAAACACTAGTGTGATATTGACTGATTTCATTATGTAATCTAAGAGGAAAACAAGGCTACCTTGGTAAGTAATGTTTTTACTAAAAAAATAAAACTTTGCGTATCTCTTATGTATCTATTACCTCATATTTTCGTTATTTTTTCGCCAAATAGTTATTTTCACACAATAATATTTTCTTTAGCAACTGGAGAAAACAGGTAACAAATATGGCAAAAGCAATTTTAAACAAATTGCTTGTGGTTTTCGTCATTTGAAAGATGACTTTTAAATGTTTATGAAGACAATAGACAAAGACGATAACACTACCGCTGTACAATACCACTGCTGTGATTCCAATTTCTCCAAACCACCGTAAAATACCACAACAGAATTAACCTAATAGTAATTAACGAAGAGTATACACTAAACATAATTTAGTAAGTAACTTCTTACCATTCAGGTTTTCCACAATTAAAAAATATTTATTTCATTGGTATATAAATCTGTGCGTTTTAAAGAAATCCCAAACAATGGTTGTTTCGCTCGTTTTCCTTAAGCTCCCAATGCCGAAACCGCGAGATCCAAATGTGCAGTCATATCTATAAGCTTTGGGAAGTAAGTTATTGAAAATGGAGCAAAGCTTTTAGGCACTGACATCTTTCCTTTTTATATTTATACTTCTGAATTGGATCGTTTATGTACCATAACGACGGTATTATAAATTTTCGCTTTAATACGTTTACCTTCAAGAAAATCTGAATAAATGAAGTCCTCAATTAAATAAGCCTTTGTAGTGTTCACTTTAAATTTATTTTATTATTTGAAGCGCGGCGAAGTTACTACCCATAGAATGTTTTACAAAGGGGTTCACTTCTAATTAAAAAAGTTGTTTTACTTTTATTAGACTAAAAGGGTGCGTATAAAATACGGTGCAACTGAATAGTGAGATTTACAGAATGTATGCCATCTAATATACTACCAGAAATTTATAAATACTAGAACAATGGCAAAATAGATTAATCAAAAATGTATGATCACTTCTTAAATTGGTGGAATCAAATATATTTGTATAAACAACCTGATTTGGGGAAAAAAATTATTCACAAAACAATTTACGTATCTATACAAGTGTCCTTCCCATCGCAACACAAATTGAAGTACGATCTGCTGCCACATCCATATTATTCACCCGATTTAGCCCCGTCTTACTTCCATGTATTTTGACAACTAAAAATTTCCCACGTAGAGGGGTTTTCATCAAATCAAAATAATAAAGAATCTGTTGAAAAATTTTCTGCAGGTCTTTAAAAATCGTAACGGATTAATGGTTTTGCAGCCTAATTGTACTGTTAAGGATTCAACCGTTTTCTTATTTGATTCAGATATTATTTCAACTGAGCCTCATTAAATATGGATGAATATTATACATTTTATTGGTAACGGATTAATGGCTTTGGAGCCTAATTGTACTGTTAAGGATTCAACCATTTTCTTATTTGATTCAGATATTATTTCAACAGAGCCTCATTAAATATAGATGCATATTATACATTTTATTGGTAAAAAAATAAGGCAGTAAGCCTTTTACACAGGAAGGTGGATTAAATCTGGAATTGAAACAGATTTTTACATCGGTTTTGCCTTCGACCAACCTGCTATTTTTAGCTCTGAAAAGTTTTGATTGGAAACTGTAATAATCCTTCTCTTGCTACATACATGAAGGGTGACAGGCAGGTTCTAATTTCAGATTATCCGTTAATCTCATTATAAAGTAACAAATCAATTTGCGCTTATCTCAGTGTGACAATGGTGACATGCTTTGGCTGTGTACTAGACACATGCGTTTAAGTTGTGGTGTGCTAGGTATGCAAATACCGGTTATATATTCCAATACATCTTTGTTCATATTTTTATATTCTGCTTTTATGGTTTTCTTTTTCGGATATAAAAGTCGGGTCCTAGTGGGACTGTTTAAAGTTTATTATTTTATGTCTCTGCCATCAATTTTCATTTAGATTAGTTTTGAAAGAAATACCCTAAGGTCATACCGCTTCAAGCATACATTTCAGCTTTATTCTCAAAAAAGCAAAAAAACGGTTCTTCATCGAGATATATTAACATTAAACATATTTAAAATAGAACATCCAGTATATTGTTTGATTTTTGCAAAGCTGTGCTTTGTATCCATACAAAAATATCACAAGGTAAGCCCAACAGAATTACAAATAATTAAGCAGTTTTATTTTGATGTACGTAATATTATTAAGTCAATATTTAAAGGAAACACTAGAATTTTCTATTGTAAAATGTAGATAATAATAATGGGACACGTTACAGCCATCATAGTTTTAAATAAATTTGAAAACAAACAGTTATTTTTTACTTTTGTTTCAACTCTGAAACGATTTATCATTTCAGTTTGTAATTTTTCATGTATAATGATATAAAAGATGAAAAAGCATTAGATACGGAAAAGCGTAGAAAAAGCTTGAAATTAAGGTGGAATGACAAAATCGAATAAATGATGGATATAAAGAAGGAATCATATTGCAAGTGGTTATTATCAAAACAACAACAGGACAAAGATTATCTTGGAATAAAAAGAAACCCCAGAAGAACAATAGCTACAGAAAAGAAAATTATGTGGTATAGAAAGTGCCAGGAAATTAATACATACCTAGGAGGTCGATAGTCAATAGAATTAAAACAACGAACCCAGGAAATAAGCTTATTCATAATGAAAAATGAAAAAGTGGGTAAACCACTATGAGGAACTATTCGCGGAAAAAGACCTGAATATATCATTGACGCATCTTCAGAAATACACAATATACAAGAGGAGGAAATAACGATTGTTGCAAATGTAATGAGTAAAGATGTCATGCGATTAAACAATGGAAAATCTACCAACCCAAATGTTATACTAGCTGAACTATTGAAATGCGGTACGAAAAAACAATAATTGCTTAAATGACATCCAGTACAAGAAAAGTAGAAAATAGCTTACATCTCTTCCATCCATAAGAAAGGAAACAAATTAGACTGTTCTAATTATCGGGGCATATCTGTAACAAGTATACTTACAGAAAACGAATATAAAAATAACGAGCACGAAGAATAGACTAGGTTTAGAGCAGAAAGATCCTGCACAGATATCGTTTTTTGCTTAAATTAAGTAATAGCGAAACATATAACTACGAACAGAGAAATACATCGAATGATTAGAGACCTACACAAGGCTTATGACGGCATACCAGTGACTAAGTTGTGGAGGGTACTAGAGGAAAACATACATACATACATAAACTTTCTTAAAATATATGTTGCGCAAGCTCTGAAAAATTGGAAAAGAAAATGTCGCTCAATGAGTCCTTGCATATTTTTGAATATGCCGATGATCATGTATTAGTAGTAAATAATGAATATATGGCTCGTAATAAACAACGGAAATATAAATAAAGGGGTTTAACCCTAAATACTGAAAAAACCAAATACCTACCAATGAATGAATAGCAGAACCAACTAACATCAAATTAGAATACTGCCAGGAGACTGAGGCGTGAATAGAATTCACTTATCTAGGTGTGCTATTCGATATTACAGGAACTGGCAAAAGAGAAATTAGAACAAGGATTAATGAAGTTCAGAAAACGATTGCTTGCTTTTAAATAGCGTACTCTGATTAAGGAGCTTGGAAAGAAGAGAAAGTTTAACATCTACAACATAATGATAAAAGGTACTCTACTGTGTGGATCAGAAACATGGCAAATAGCAGAAGAATATAAGAGAAAGATTGAGGCAGTGGAGATGGGCGTATTTAGAAGATTGCTAGGCATATCACGTCTAGGTGGAATAAAAAATGAAGAAGTTCGAGATCCCATGCGAATAGAAGAAACACTAAGCAAAGAGATAGAAGCAAAACAACTGACATGGTACGATCATGTGAAACGAATGGGGGATGAAAGGCTGCCTAGGAAGATATTGAAAACGACGGCGGAACACCAAAGAAGAAGAAAGACCAAAGAAAACGTGGAAAGAAACAGTTATACAAGCAATGAGTGCCAGAGATCTAAGAGATGGACATGTGGAATAATAGGGAGTAATGGAGGAAGAGCATCGGACAATGTCGTAAGACGTTTGAAACCGATTTAAAAATAATAATTTAGCATACGTCTGTTCTACATCACTCTAAATATAAATGTGGTGTAATAATAATTGCCAACACTATGATTGGTAGCATAACGGAGTACTGCGGACGCCGATCTAACGGTATCTATTCGTAGTACAAAACTATGCGCAGTAGTCAGTACTCGGATGGGTGGACCAATGTAATGGCATATGCAATCGGTTGTGCTTCGGAGAGTACGGAAAGCCGTCGGTCTCAGTTGTCATACGACCTTCTTTGACCGTAAACCAAATAGCAGAACTTCTCTTGTCTGTTTAACGGATTAGGTTAGCCTCCTGCCCAGCATACGTTCAAAGAGAGCTCTCAGAATCTGCTAACTGTAAGTAATTATTAGGCTATTGGCACAAAAGAAGAAGACTATGACTACCCGTAATCGCTACGATATACACGGAACACTTCGAAACCGAAACTTTGGTAGCAGCTCACGTAAAACGCAAGGCCTAATTCGGATATGTATAAGTATATGATACCTTTGTGGTTTGGTATCACTGACGTCAAATGTTCAACTCGTTTCTAGAACATCTTGATTCGAGGTACAATAATATCCAATTGGCAGTATTAAGTTCTTAGATGTAGTAGGTACATGTTTCAAGGAACCTTAATGGCAGGTTGGGACACGCTGCATACAGAAAGAAGACGCACACAATGTACGTAGAAAACTATCGTCCTCAAAACTTTGACAACGAGAGCAGTGCGGATTTTATATATTGTACGGCTACGGAAGTTCAAAAAGTAATTCATATAACTGAAATTTCCAAGTCTAAGAAGCATCTTCGGGTACTTTATAGTAAAGGCACTACGGATAAGATAGGACATATTCTAGGAAGGCGCAACAAAAACAGCCTTTATGATTAAAAAGTCTTAGGCAGTAGTTTGCCATCCGTCAGAGACCAAAATCAAAAGATTTGTAGTTTGTATGAGTTTACAAACAGTAAACCGTAATTCTGATTATACTGGGATTTATATTCCGAAGTGACGATGGTGTTGACAAATTGACAATTCGCGAAAGCCTCAAACGAAATATAAAATGAATAACCAATAATGTGAACCAATAATAGAGACTTTATAGTGTAGTAATGTTTTTTAGTGGCACATTTCAATATAATGACAGTTATTTACATTAAATTGTTAACAATGTAATGATATTATGGAAAACAAGTAGCAACGATTTTCTTAGCAAAATTATGTGTATTTTCTAAATTCAGCCCCCACCATGATATTTTTGATAATTGTTTTTGTGATTCCAACTGACAAAAGAAACAGTTGATAACACTAACAATCGCTATGCATTCCGTAAATTCTTTGCCACCACTAAGTTTCACTAAATCGACTATACATCTTTTTATCTTGAAAGTAGGCTGTTATGTTTATTATGCGACGCTTTAGGTGCCAAGTGAAACACCCCGTACCCCACCTCACACAGTTTGTTTATAAAACTTCTTGAAGATTACGTACTGCATTCAAATACGTTCTTTAATTGATCTTAAAATAACTCTAACTTGCTTGCCAATTCTCGTAATGTGCAATTCCTTAAAATAATAATACTTACACGTTAAGACGTTTTAAAAACTATACGGATGTAGGCTATTGATGATGGTGAACATTTAGGAAAATGGAAAATATTTAATTATTTGTAGCGCCCTTTCCCAAACTCTATAGGCGAAAGATATAGTGCCCCTAAGTAATAAAAACTATAAATTAAATATACTTTAAATATTACACTGAATTTCTAAATATAACGAAGCCATTAAAACTTGCGATATGCAATGCATGATTTTTTACGTAATTTCCCCTACTTTAATTATAGAACCTTCTATGTTTCAGGGATTATTAAAACATATTTTAAACTTTTTTTTGTTAATACGAACTTCGTTTCTCATAAAAATTAGCATTTAATTACTTTGCAGATATTGCCGGTTTTACCATATTAGAAAATGTTAAAAGCCGTTTTTCCTTGCTTTAGAAGATCAGTTTCATAAAAGAACAAATTTAAAGAAACTGCGCGACTGATAAGCACAAAATACGCAAATACTTGGTAGCTCGAGGTTGAATGTTTATTAGAGTAATATTCATGGTTTTGACTACTTAGTATTTGCAACCTTTCAGAAAGAACGATTTTCTCAACGCACTTTTTTAAAACGTGTTTTTGATTGTCTCCACAGGGAATCGACCCTGCGGTGATATCGCATTTTGGTCTGAAATGGAGTTCTGCACGGGCCGGTGTTTAAAAGGTTGGATCTCGTTTTCATATCTGACCCAATGGTCCCGAAATTACAGTTACAACTACTACGGACCAACCGGGATCAGCCCGACTGGTGTTCTACAAATCTTGACTACTATGAAATTACATAGCTGGGCCTTGGCCGACTCCACAACATCTGTCCAAGTAGCTACTCTCTTCCAGTTGTTTACATTCAGTTTGTGAAGGCCATCTTCTACTCCCTCCTTCCACCTTTTTCTGGACCTTCCACTTGTTCGTGATCCTTGCATGTTGCCTTCTTTGCATATCTACCGTTGACCATTCTTATGACGTGTCCTCTACACCTTATTCTACCAGTTATTACTTGATCCATCGATGTAGTAATTACATTTTCCAAAATTTCTTTTATTTCTCTGTTTGCTTTTCTCCAATTATTCGCTTCCCACACAGGGCCCACTATATGTCTGATTATTTTATTTTCAAACTTGTTAGTATATTTTCCTGTTTGTACTTTGTACAAGTCTCACTCCCGTCAATACTACTGGACGAGCTATTGTCTTATATATACGAATTTTGGATTCTCTGGACAAAAGTTTAAATGTAAACAGATATTGCAGGCCATAACAGTTTTTGTTTGTCTGGAGTATTCTTGCTCTGATCTCCTCATCCATATCAATTATTAAAATTGATTATGGATCCAAGGTATTTTAAGATTTGGACTGTTTCAAAATTATATTCATTCATAGCTATATTCTTACCAATTCTGCCTCCTCCTTGCCTTCTATTCTGTTAGATATTGCGTCGTTTGTCCATTGATTCTAAAGCCAATGTTTTGGGCTTCTCTTTCCATTTCTACGAGGCTTTCCTTTATCTCTATCATTACTCTTCCCATTAGATCCACGTCATCTGCGTAAGCTAATACTTATTTAGAACTGTTCATTACAGTACCTTTCCAATTAATCGATCTTACTACCTCTTGTAAAGCAAAGTTGAAAAGTATAGGTGAGAGGCCGTCACCCTGTCTCAGTGTCAGTATTTATTTCAAACTGCTCGGATGTTATAGTTTGCAGTAGCACTTTGCTCTTTGAGCCTTCCAGTGTTAGTTTCTACCAGTCCGCTTAGTTTCCTTGGTATTCAGAACTCTCCCATATTATGTGCTAGCGCCTTCCTATCTAGGAATTCATAAATTTGCCTAAAATATACGAATAGTTGGTGTATATTTACATTATATTCCCACGACTTTTTGAGTATTTGTCTTATGATGAAGAAAGTTTGGATGGCCAGCATTCATCAGGGAAACTGGAAACAGATTTTGTTGAAGATGCACATTTTGGGGGCAGAATTTTATCAAGAACTGGCGTGGATGGAGCTAAATCACATAAGGACTTAATAAACCAACTGATCGCCGAATCAAAAAAACGTAAGGCAGAGAAGCAAAAAACTAAGGAAAAAACCTTGGAACTCACTGAAAAATTAGACACCGAGTGGAAAGACTTAATTCCAATTGTGAATAAAAATGTTAAGCAACCAGATGAAAATGCTAAACCAGAAGTTGATGATTATGACAAAGTGATACGCGAATTAAGGTTTGAGGCTCGAGGACACCCATCAGATCGCTTAAAAACAGAAGATGAAATAACCAAGGAAGAAAAAGAAAAATTGGAAAAGCTGGAAAATGAACGACTAGCCCGTATGAAGGGTTTCTTAGAAGACAAACCAACTTCTTCTTCAAAGCATCGAAGTGCAGATGATTTAGATGATGATTTTGCTTACGATTCAGATCCGGATGTTATGCTGTGTTATAATGAAATGGGGGAGTCGAATGTTGTATTAAAGGAAAATGAGGATAAAGTGGAAAACAATAAGGTTGGTGAAATTCCATTTGCTACACAAAATTCAAACGAAAACAATAAGGAAAACGATCATATTAAATGTGAACAGCTGTTGCTTAAGTTAATAAATTTGCTAAACAAAATTTTATATATATATATTTACGGTTATCGCCGTCTCTCCCTTTCACCTTTCCATCTCTTTCTATCGACCATTGCTATAATTTCTTTAGCCATCTAATGATTTCCATACGATCTAGGTTCATACCATAAAAGTCATTTTGTATCTATTGTAACTAATCCTACTACCTCCATAATTTCTCCAACTATTTTGCTCCTTGCATTTTCGATCCTCGATATGCCACTGCTTCTTCGCCAATAATCCATCTCCAGAAGTCTTTCTTTGTCGTTTTATTTAATTCTCCACTTTCTGATCCGTATGTACTGATGCTTTCTACTATAGTTCTAGCACATGGTCGTTTGCTTTTTTTTTTTGTTGTATTGTTATTCCGTAACACCGGATTTGTATAGCGAATTCATCCATTTGTTTTAGCGATTTTGTTGATTATGTCTTCTCTACTTTAGCCTTTAGACGATATCGTCAACCGCAGATATTTTTTAGAGTTGCAATGTCTTATTTTTGTTGTTCCCAGGTCCAAGTCTTCTGCATATTCTTCCTTAACCACAGAGTATTCCTTTTTTATGGTAGAGCTCCATTTCTGATACTGTTCTTTTAGGTATCTTACCATGTAGCTAGAGTCGTCTTCGTCCAAGGCTATTATTACCTGGTTCTCCGCGAATAGTAAGGTGTAAAGTGTTTGATCACCTAGAGTCAAACAATTTTTCTAGCATCTAAGTTTACTTTGCAGAAATAGTCAACGTTTTTTAAGAAAAACCACACCGCCAAAGTGAACAGCAGACCCGGCCCGCTCTCTGTAACGGGTGTGTCAAAAAATGGGGGCCAAGTTAACCGATAGAAAATTTTTAAAACGAGAACGGATATGGCCTCTGACAGACTATATAGCCTCACTATTTATTATGAACGTAATATTGTTTATAATAATTTTTTTATAGAAGATACTAGAAATAAATCAATTTTATAGTAGCAGCGATAGTTACACAACCAGGTTTCATTGGTCGCCCACTACTCTTCTTTCTGGCACAGCTGTCTGTCTCAAGGTTTTATATGCCGAATTGTGGTACGAGTAAAAATTATAACTTAGAAATTGTCAAAAACTTCAAATACAAAAACCAAATTAAAAATCAATATGATCGGAAAAGCAAAAGTTTAAAGGACTTAAATATATACAATATCTATAATTTAAAAACTTACTTCTCATACATAACTAGAAATAAATAAATGTTAAGCAATAGGCAGGTGAAACATCCACCATTGTGGTGATATAAATATCACCGCAATTGCAAATCAAAAATAGGATAACGTCCTACACTGAGATATCCAAAACAGAATGGGATTCTATGCTTAAACGATTGTAAGGAAACTTCCTCTAATTACTGCAGCACATGCTAGTAGATAGTCATGTCTTTATCATATCACTACAATGACGTCTTCATTTAAACGAACATCGTTGTATAACAGCCTGTTCAGAAGCTTCAGTTTGCTGACATATTAATTTCTAAGAGCACCAAATTCATGTTCGCAAAGCTTTGCACTTTTTCGTTAATTATATATTCCCTTTTAGCTAAATTAAATAGCTCATTAATTTCTTTAAATATTTCCAAGCATTTGCTTTTTATATCTGTAGTTGTGTTTGGCGATGATCTTAATTTTTTTGATTAATTGAGTTATCTTCGATGGTGTTAAATTTAAGGCAACCACACTACACATATAAATCTTTTACAGTTTTGCTTTTACGATTCGTTCACTCTATGAACTCACTGTTTATGAGATATAAAAGCTAACCACATTAAAAGACTAGCCTATACACACACATAGGAAAATGTTTACTGTTTGTACAGAAAGAAGTATCCTATCTTGTGATCTTTGATTTTTAACTACAGCAAAAGAATAATGTTTTATTCAACGGATATGAAATGACAACTAAAATTATACATAATCCGTTTGTTAAATACAGAGTAAATATACAGGGTGGCATTAAATTTATATAGGTGAATTTTGTGAATCTTTAACGTCTTGTTAATGGAAGTATTTGAAATTTCACTAACACTGGAAAGTTAGCAGGCAGACTAATTTTGATTTAACTACTATATTACCATTTCCATCGATGTCGTACATTACTCCTTGTTGTTGCTCTAAGTCAAATATGGCAATGCTAGTGCCAAATATTTTCATTACTGTCAACCGTTGTACAAGTTTCACGTAGTCGGCATACCGTCTTATCAGATATCTTCGTTTCTTTTATAAGATTTCATGATAACCAATTTCTTCGATAACTATAGCAGGTGGCTATTGGAATTGATTATCGATTTGGAAACGTTGTGGGTAAGGCTGTTTCTATCTTAGAAACGTAACAAATAGTTATCTTTGACCAATTGATTGAGACCCAGGTGCGAACATAGTGCATGATGTTCATCCATTAGAATTTGTTGGGAAGTTTACTGCTGTACCAAAGTCTAAATTGCACTACATCGACAGAAAACTAAGTAAAAACACAATAAAATTTCTTTCCGCTGAGCCTATCTAGCTCTCTTTGAGTGCTTTATCTCTTATGAGACGTAGCGATCTTCTCTCCTATGCATGTATTGCGCATTTAAGGTACCACAGACATAGCCTATCTAGCAGGCTGTGATATTTTGAAACAAATGTTGCTTGACAATTTAAAGTAGTTGTTTACAAGTTTAATTATAGGGAAAGTTGTCAAATACACTTGAAGGTTTTTAAAAGACATATTTTTAAAGTAATCCTTTCCCCAAGAAATCATGGAATAGAATAAAGAGCATTATCGAGCAGTGATTATTTACAATTTCACGCGTGGCTTAAGCCGTAAAGAATGTCTTGATGAAATCAATCGAGTGTTTGGTGACAAGTCGTGCTCCTTAGCTACCGCAAAGCGATGGTACAATAAATTTCAACGTGGTAGACTTTTCGTAAAAGACAACTTTCGAGCTTCTAAGGCAAAAACGGCAGTTAGCGAAAAGAATATTGGTCTTGTACGAAACATGATTGAAGAGGACTGGCTTGTTACTGTCAGGAGTATTTAAGCAACTTTAAAAGATTACACAAATATTTGATGGTACGTACATCATTACAGATGGTGAAACGTTGGTATACTGTTATGATCCCGAAAGAAAGCTACGGTCGGCAGTTTGGGTCTTTGAGAACGAATCGGCTCCAACAAAAGTTGTTCGTGAAAAAAGCCAAAACAAAAAGATGGTCACCACATTTTTTTGAATTACTACACATGTTTCCACTGTAGCCCTGGAGGATCGTCGCACTGTTAATGCTGAGAGGTACACTACAGTTTTTTTGCCTCAGGTTCTCCAAAATGTTCGCGAATAACGGCCAAGAGGAAGGATCATCTTGTATCAAGATAACGCTTGGGCGCACACTGCTGGTCGAACGACTGAGTATTTGAATGCCCAAAATATTGAAATAATGGGTCATTCGTCTCATAGTCCAGACCTAGCATCTAATGATTTTTTTTTATTTCCGCGTAGAAAGAATAAGTTACGGGGTTTACGTTTTACATCGGCCGAACAAGCGGCTGACATATTTAAAAATGAAATAAATAACCTACGGTGGGAAGATTGGAGAAAATGTTTTGAAGATTGGTTTTCACGGATGCAAAAATGCGTTGACTGTGGAGGGGAATACTTTGAAAAATTATAAATAAATGTGTGTTGTCAATAAATTGTGTACTACTTTAGTAGGCTCAGTAGAAAAAGAACAGCCCTCGTATCTTCAATCATTTCGTGCTGTTTTATGTTCCATCTATTTTAAATGTGATAGATTACCGACTACAGTAGTTTATTTCACGATTTTTTTTTTTAATATCTGATTAGTAAGTGGCAGAACTGCTTTCATTCATAATTTGTCCACTTGCAACTATAATGCTGACAGGAATATTAAAGTAATCTGCACGTTGTTCACGGTCGTCGAGACAGTACATCAGCGTATCCGAATTGCTATTTGTGCAACATTATTTTGGGATGCACGTAGATGCGGTAATTTTTTTCAACTAAGTAACTTTTGCAAGGATGCGAATAGTAGAGAGCTAGAATGGTTCTTCGGGAAATTTCTAACATGGTTAGCAGAAATGCATCCGACATAATGCGATGTTGGAAAACCTAAGCAGAAGAGTAGCGACAACAGTGTCGTAGAGTTACCGAAGTAACGACTGCGAAGAATACTCCCTAAGAATAAATGCTCTTAGAAACCGGTTCAGTACCACCAGGTCAACTGCCAATGAATGGATGACTGCCACAAGATAACAGATCTCTGGTAGGTAAATTTGCCGTAGAATAGAATTTCTGCCCGCTTGCAATTAAACCAAAGGCATACATAAGCAAGACTGTGGTGGTACCAGAAAAGTGTCGAATGGGATAAGGAATGGGATCAGGTTATGTTTAGTAGCGAACCCCGCCCAAGACATGGAGAAATGCGTAAAGTGCAATACTGTATGGTACTAATTACCTCCCAAGTAACATGAATGTCTAGTGCTACAATAGCAGTGTCTTGGAAAGAACCTGTTACATTGCTCTCCCTCTTCTGTAAAATAGAGATTTCTAGTTTCCAGAAATGCCTATTTTATAGCATGATAATGTCATAACCCATACCGCAGCTGTCGCCACAAAGTTCCTTCGTAAAGCTTATCTCACCGTTCTTCCGAGTCAAGCAAAGTTACCCGATATTTCGTACGGGATATTATAGGCAGAAAGTTGGGCCAACCACTTCTTCGCACGAAGGATCTACAGAAATGAAGCTCAGATTGCTTAGGACAGTATACGACAGGAAAACAGCAACCACCTTGTTCTCAGCATGCGTACGTAGGAGGCGCTCTCTTCCAATCATGATTAAATTTTAATCATATAATACTCTATATGTACCCTAAAAATTGTTACGATATATTGAGGTTTACTGAATGTTTAATAGCATACCATATAATTATGTTGTCGGTGGCAATGTGAAAGGTCATCTATAGTTCATCCTTTATTACAGCAAAATATGAAAAATACAGTAGTTACTATGTAACTCGAATTGTTAGTTCATATTACTCGGATAATACACTTACAGTTGTTCAAAACCAAAAACTACAATAATTAACACGTCAAAAGCGGGATCGAAAGTCATAAATTAATAGAAAAACATTTTTAGTTTATGATATCCTAATTTAGTATACCCAAACGAAAATTATTTCACATATTTAAACAGTGACAATACTTATCTTGTAACACCGATAGCTTTAGCCCAAATTTTACAGGGTTTTCTGCTCAGTAAAGTTTTAGGGTTTTGTGCTTTATTTTCCCTTTATTGTAAGCCAATTCAATCGTAATCTGCTCATTTATCAACTCCTTTCTTTCACAAAACCGCTCGCTTCTTATGCAGGACAAGAATTCTCATAAAGAAAGTTCAGGTTTAATGAAATTAGGAAAATCCGAGGAACAATGGGGACTAAACTTGTAAGTGCTTCATAAACTTTACAATAAAAATACCACGACATGCACTTCCGGAGCATCCAATTCCGACTTCGATATTACTTAGTTTACTGTTCATGGTTAGTTTCGTCCACAGCAATTCTACAACAATTGAATTATCTCGTAGAGACGATAAAGTAGGTAGAAATGTTACAAAGATTGTAGCGAGGGGCATTTACAATCCGCCCCTTTAGAAATGTCACGTCAGTGCAGATTTCCCAATTTAGAACCTTGGCGTAAATTTTTCAGCTAGGCAGTTTGGTTGTCGTGTGGAACAGACAGACAGATACGGCAGTGGTACCGACCTGTACGTGATTTTATCGCTTCAAAAATACTGAACCACCGCTGTTCGGCACGCAACCCCTTGATTTATTAAAGGCGCCCGCAGTATACATTAAAATTACTACGACACCTGTCGACTGCGAAAGATGAACATGAACGTGAAAGATAGTAAATGAAGCCTGAGCGATCGAATTAATGATGTGCGTACGGAGGTCGGTTTGGAACAAGGTCCTCGAACTGATAAATAAACAGTGCTGGGAAACATTGATTTCAGGCCTCGAAGGAACTTTAGCTGTTCCCTTTACTAGCTTAGTTAACTTGACTTTCTACTTGTATGGTGATGGAACTGTTAAATCAACAAACTCTGTGAAGAGCGTTAATATTAATGATATTATTAAAATCCGACGCTCATTTACAAGGCACGTTAACTTCTAACATCGGCTTAACAACTTTCGTCAAGGGTGCCGTTAGAATAATTTTGAGAATACGTATTTTCTTAATGGAAGAGACTTCGCCATTCCTCATTTATGTTATGAAGAATTGATTCAAAATAATTCTGACTCTCCTGTACTTATATAAAATAATAAGGGAATTCCTTCGCTAATACGTTTCCATTCCTAAACTATTTTGCTTTGCATCCATATCTGAAAAGTACGGACTTCGTTTATAACGAACCTCAAGGTACTCCAAAAGTTAGTTCGTTATTTTCAGTGTTATAAGCAACAATAACGAAAAATGCGACTAAAATATTTTTATTAACTTTTAAGTGCATAATTGACTGTACATACCAAAAGAACAATTAATGAATTAATAAAACATACAAATACTTTTCAGTCGAGTTACATTGAAAAAAATCAGTAATTCTTGTTCATTTTTTCTGGTTTGTTGTATTCAAGTCTTCTATATAGCTTTCACCATCAACAAAACTGTTACATATTTTAGGCGACACATTCTGACCTGTCAAAAATTGTAAAAAGTAGAGAGATAACAATAGTTATGGGTGTTTTTAACTCGAAGATAGGCAAGGGGTTTGTTGGTAAACTCGTTGGAAACTATGGCTTAGGCGAACGGAATGAAAGGGGAGATCGACTGGTACAAGCGAGCCCCATCAGATAAGCCAAATAAGATAAAGATAAAGAAGCTGCACTAGAACCGTCCAAAGAGGTACTAAGAGGCTCTAGAAAAAAAAAGGAAAAAACTGGATGAATGACAAAATCTTGAAAATGATGGATCAACGAAGATAGTATAAAAATAGGAACCTGCAGAGAAATTAACTGTGAGATAAGACAAGCCGAAGAATCATACTTCCAAAAACAAAAATAAATACGATCTGTTTAATCCGTTTAAAAGAGTCAGAGAACTTGCCGGTCTACAACCAAGAAAACAATCTTGCAAACCCCTAGACAAAAATGGTAATAATAATATCATTGCAAATACGGGACAAAAACTAGAACGATGGAAATAATATACAGAGGAACTATTCACAGACCAGAGAATAGGTCCACAACACCAAAGAAGAAGTAGCATACGCATTGAAAACAATGAAGAATGAACTTTATATCCCTGAAGAATGGTTACTGTCAGTTTGTATCTGTTTGCCCAAGAAACCAAATGCTAGAGAATGTCAGGACCACCGTACCGTCAGCTTGATGTCACATACATTGAAATTATTCTTGAAAATCATTTACAACCGTATATATCAAATACTAGACATGGACATCACGGAAACTCAATTTCTATTCCGGGAAGGGTTGCGAACAAGGGAAGCCTTGTTCTCGTTCAACGTGCTGGTTCAAAGGTGTCTAGACGTTAACCAAGATGTATATGTGTGTTTCATTAACTATAACCCGACCAGTTAATAAATATTCTCAAAGTGAAACATCTGGATTATAGAGACCTTCAAATCACCTCAAATTTATACTACAGCCAAAAGGCACGCGATCTATTGACAAACTGACATCAGAAGAGATAAAAATAAAAATAAGAGTGAGACAAGGGTGGTTTCCGTCACCGATGCTCTCCAATGCATACTCCGAAGAAATTCTCAAAAAATTCATGGAAAGAGAAATAGCTGGTATCGAAGGTATCTAAGATCTCTTAAGATTGATTAATAAAGTAGTTGAATGTAGCGAAGGGTATGGTTTAACACTAAACATTAAGAAGACGAAATTCATTCAAATAATGAAGATCTTATTGTCAACGGAAAGAATATCAAACAGGTCACGACTCTTTTCTCATGTACCCAATGCAAAAACGCTCAACAAACTAGAAGCGTTCGAAATGTGGGTCTACAGAAGGATCCTCAGGATATCGTGGACGGACCGAATAACTAACGTCGAAGTTCTGAGGAGAATGAGTAAACAAAAGGAAATTATAGATACGATCAAGAGCTCAAAACTACAGTATCTTGCACACGTTAAAAGAGGAGAAAGGTGCGGTATGCGCAGCTGATAATATAAAGAGAAATCCAACATAGAAGAAATATAAGAAGAAGAAGAATCTCGTGGCTGCGTAATCTGAGAGAATGGTTTCAATGCACATCTGGGGAACTTTTCAGAGCAGCCTCAAAGATTAGAATTGCTATGATGATTGCCAAACTTCGATTTGAAGACGACACCTAAAGAAGAAGAAAAAATTTCGTTTAGTATGCAACTGCTTATGCCCTTCTAACAGAGACACCACTATCGGCAACTGACATTCACTTTCTTTGTGTTCATCACTGGTAACACTAACAATGGATATATCACACTGATCACACAAATGGATTTACAAACGCATTTCAGTTATTTCAGGACCTTAGGGGCATACGTCATGATGTTTTCAAAAAGATTCAAACAGCCTTACAGACAACAATGAATAAAAAACAAATATAAATGTATGCTTCCTTCTATCATTTCACGGATTGTTATTTGCTCCAAAAATGTAATAATTTAAGTTTGACATTTTCACACTTAACCAATTTGTGCATATTAAAATTATTTTGCGTTAGGGCGTTCAATAAACTTGCAATTTATTATGATTTGATGAACGATGCTTTTATAAACGGACATAAGAAATTCTTTTTATATTGCTGACCTCGGGGTTTACTAAAGTAAAAAGCATTAGGCGACCCAAATAGCTGTGTAAAACCTCCTCCCCAGATATAATTAACGATAATCTTTTTTAAATCACTAATACTAATAATAATAGTCTACTAATAGTCTATGTCATAAAGAGGTGGGCGATAAAATAACGCTATTAAAAATGGCTTACAACTTCAACTCAATTTATTTACTATTAAATATTATTGCTGTACGTCAGATCGCTTCCATTTGCTACCAGAAATTACATTTAATTAACAAAATGCATTGCTAGCATACGGAAAACTCTTCTTCTTCCCTTTACCGTTATACCTTACGGAAAACTCAAAAATGGCATATTGGGTTTTTATTTCGGTTGGCATATCAAAGCTTGTGTCGGGACAATCTCTTGGCTGAGCATAATTTTCAGGAATCAGTTGCTAACATCTGTTGGTACAGTTCACAATTTCTTTAATTGCTGCAACTGGCAAGAACAATTTCCAACAATCCACAGCAGACCTGCTATTTCTTGCAATAGGTTTCACATACAAGGTGGGCTACTAGATGGTGTCTTCTAGTTCGACCAGCAACAGGAGGAACTTGCTTCAGCCATTCTCTTACCTTGTCTTTTCAGTAGTAAACAGTAACATTTCGAGGGAAATCATCTTCGTCCATTATTTCAGAGCCTGAACTATACGACTGTTCAGAGTCTGTGTTGTAAGTGCTCTGCTCACTTTCTGGGTCGTCCAGTCGTCATTTTGATTATATAAGGTTGTTCATTTTGCTGCAGATCTACAGGAAATTAATTGTAAAACTAACTATGTGTACGCACTTCAACCTACGCCTATTTCTATCTTATTCAAAAGGACCAGATTTACGAGCTGCTTCCGAAGGTTCATGACAAAACCAAAATGTTTTGGAGAAAATACACATATAAGAAGCCGAATGTGGTTAGTCGCGTGATTGGAAAATCGCGCACACTTGTCATATTCACACGGCAAACCATTTGACAGCAAGGTAATGAGCCCTATTTGTATGGAGATTATGAAAATGCACAAGCGCATATCTATCTCTACAATGAAATGACGTCTAATTTTGTAAAAATGTGAGGGAAACGCTCATATTGGCCATTGCCGGGTTGAATGAATTATATGCTATTTAAAAATTTTAATTTTTTAGTGTTTTCGCATTTTAATTCATTCAGCGTGTCATTGAAAATTGTTCTGCGGGCCACACCTGGCACGCGTGCCATAAGTTGGCAACGTCTGATATAGTTGATAGCAAGATAGATAGGTCTAAAGGCCTCATATTCTACGAAATGTTTCAGTATCAAATTAAAAAGTGCACTGTCAGAAATTGATTAACTAAAAATAATTTCTATAGTTTCTCATATATCGAAAATTTAATGTAGTATAATATTATATAAGAATAGCAATTACGTCACGCTACTGAGCACCGAAACTCTTCTCTGTAGTCAGCTTCTCTTCAGCTGTAAGATAGATGTGCGGAGCTTTACACTTTAATATCCAATCAGAACTAAAAAATACTGCAGATGATTTAGACATTTCTACGCCACGCTTGCCAAAGTCGGAATGGGAAATTGTGTACCGCGGGTTGCAGCGGAAATATCTATCGTAACATGTTTATAACATATTTATGATGATTTTATTTCTGCAAATGTACCCCTTAATTATTAATTTCGTAGATTGGTATATTGATACTTAAATAGACCATGTGTTTCTTCTTCTTCGGCCAGTTTTAACATATTATACATCGTTCGGTTCCCAGTGCAATCTTCCATCTTTCGCGATCCTCTCATAACTTATATTCAACTTCGTCGAAGCATTCCTCTTTTCCTGTTCTATGGGGGAATTCACTGCATAGCTTTCTTCGCGAGGCGTGTGTGATATGGCCATACCAAGGCGGTTATTGTCATTGGATATCTTCTATGTCCTTTTTAACACTCATTATTTACTTAATTGTTTCATTTTTTATACTATTACGTCTACACACTTACGTTGATCTTCTCGAATAATCCATTTCCAATTCCAGGCTGTTAAATTATTTGTGATGTTTTCATCATTTGCCCTACCTCCGTAGGTAGTCATTATTTTTACTATAGTATTATACAACATGTGTCTAACAGAGTAACATGTGTTGTTTTAACATGACTATTATAATGTGCCATTTTTACGACGACCATGTGTTACAAACTGCATCTGTAAAATCCCCCCACTTATGGCGTATTTTTTGCTCATAGTTGAGATTGATAGAATTGATTTTGTACCAGTAGGCGTATAAAAAACCTATTAAATTTTGAAGTCTTCGTTTATACTGTTGAAAACATTAGCAAAAATTACGTTGTTAACCATCAGCGTAAAAATGACATTTGTAGTTAGTAATAGTAGTACTAAGTACCATATAGATCGATCCTTGCGGAACTCCACCAGTCGCACTATAGCTGTAAGAAATTTTGCTGTATAATTAGATTTATCAGACAACTTCATGAAATAAATAGTATTATAAACTTTACTACAAAGAAAACTCATAACAAGCATTAGTATACAGTCAATCATATTAAATGAAAACTAACTCACTAAAAATGTTATTTGATAATATACAGGGTGATTTTAGCCTCATTAGCCTCTTTACAAACTTTGGCAATGAAAACTAGATGTAATTTCATGAAGAAATGTTTTTATGAATGTAGGTTCTATCTTTCTTTGTTAAGAAGTTATGGGGATTTTAAAATACTTATCTCTTTGAACACTGAATTAAGTTGAAACAACGTAGTAGCCACTTTTGTCACTGGAATTTGCAACAACACGCTCCAGATAAGTTTATTTCAAAAATTCTATGGTCGAATGAATCCCATTTCTCAAGAGACGGTATTAATAATTTCCGCAATGACTATATTTGGTCTCTGGACAATCCACATGCTACCAGAATGCGTAATTTTCAGCAGAGATTTAGTGTAAATGTTTGGTGTGGTTTATTTAACAGAACACTATTTGTAAATGTATTTGATGGAACTATAAATGCAGAGCGGTACCGTAACTTTTTGAGCACCACCTTTTTTGATCTTCTGCAAGACGTTCCACTCCACCTGATGCAAGATATGTGTTATCAGCATGACGGGGTTCCGCCTCACCGAGAAAGACAAGTGTCCTACACCGTGGCCACGTAGATCACCCGACTTAATCCTTAAGATTTTTTATTTATGGGGTCACTTCAAGCAACTTGTTTATGCCGTGGAAATAAATGATCGTCATCAATTATTGCAGAGGATTTGAGATGCTGAAACTCATATTAGAAATAATATGAATTTATTACGCATGCGAGAGAGGTTCGTTCGTCGTTGCCAGTGGTGTATTCAGGAGAATGGACTAATTTTTAAACAGTTACTGCAGTCTCAATGTTGCTTTCTGTTTGTTACAATAAATGTTTTTAATTTTCTTAAAATACGTGTTCAGAGATAATTATTTTAAAAACCCTATGAATTCTTAACAAAGAAAAATAGAACCTACATTCATATGAATATATCTTCATGAAATTACGTTTAGTTTTCATTGCCAAAATTTGTGAACAGGCTACTAAATCATTCTGTATAAAGGATAGCACAATGTTGCAGTGCAGTGCTTTTATTACATCAATAATCAGTTTTAAATGTTACACTGGTGTGATGGTATTTTTAAAATTTCTACTATCAAGACTATCATTTTTAATAGATCGATTGGAATTAATAACGAACTGATAAATTTTTCAACATTTTGTAAACTTAGTAGCCGCGCCTTTGATGTGGCTAATTAAAAGAGCGCTCGTGCACTATGTGTAAACACGATGAATTTGAAATCGATCCATGAAACATTTACAGTAGGGCCTTAAAATCCCTAACCATGTGCTCCTCTAAGCACAAGTAGAAATATTACCTTTTTATTCACCGTTGACCATTAGGACACGAATTGTTAACGGCAAAAATCTCTGATTTTTTTCTTACTATTCTCTCATTTTTCTTGCAAACGTTAGCCAGCCAATTTTTAGTATGTGACGTATTTTTCCACAACGTTATGTTCTTCTAATCACGAAGAGAAAATTTGCTAGAAACGGAAATAACTGAATTGGTAAGATTGAATCCGTTGTTGGGGGAAATATTTTTGTTTGAAAACAAACTCAGTTTGGTGTAAACCGCTAAAACTCACATGAAATATAATATTTGCGAATCCTATAATAGCTGTATCAGAAAAGAAACCAAAACAGAACTTACTTTTATAGAGTTTACTTTGGGTATATAAATTACAATGTTTTTGGGACAAGGACAATATGTAATTTAACAAGCAACATAACCATAAATGTTTCTGTTTGGGAAACCTTAAATCTAAAATTTAGATGAAATGGAATAAAATAAACTTCTATATAAAATTATATTCAACAGAAAAATTCTGTCGACTGTAGACCCATTTTTACGTTTATTAAAATAGCAAACTATAATGAATTTTCTTGTTTTAATTAATACATAAATGGACATGAAACGACAATTTTTCGTAACATCAACGTAATATATTTTTAATTAAATACGGATGATATTACTTCACATAAAGTATGAGAAATACGCCCAATTTAATATTAAATATACGTAGAAAATATGACAACAAACTGTTATAGGGTCATTTCTACAGAAAGGAAATGAAAAGAAAACGTTTTTCCGTTTTGATTAACCACATTTAGAATTACAACGAGTTTTATTTCCATATAAGAGAGATTGCAACCACAAACTCTGAATAAGTACACACATTAAATCCATGAAAAATTGTGATATTTACAAACACGCTATAGCGTGTATGTTTTTTTCCGGAAACGTATAATTTTTCATTTTCATGCGCTATTCTAAAACGTGTAAAAAGAATATCTTTACAGCTTTGTGAGATATTTACTGCAAACTATAAATACGCTGCTACAATCGGTTAAGAGCAAAACACTAACAAGTTAATTTTTACTAAGACAATTATAAATGTAATTTGCAAAATATTTCTGTTTATGGCTCATAGCATCAATTCGTATTAATAAATAATTTTTACTCATAACTACAATTTTTTTAAGCTGTCGCCAGCTTCGTATCGTGCATGTACCTGTCATTTTTGTCGTAGTTTAACGTTTTCATAAAACATAGTTTATAAATAGTTTAACCTTGCGTGCCATTATTGTTTATTAATGCAAATTACGTATTTTGTTTTTTTCCACAATATTATTTTACTTAAATACGGTTGTACAGATAAACTTATAATATAACGCAACCATTGCTCCTAATATAATAACTGTGTAATATTTAAAGGTAGCATTCCTAATATTAAAACTCTTTATGCTTATTATTGCTCACGCATAGCAAAAATCAGTTCAGGGGTTATAGCAATATCAAAGTTTGTTTTGGGCCAAATAATTTCAAAGAACACGTGAAATTAAAAATGTCTTACTAATTAGCTGCTAAGGCTTAACACCTACATCAGACTTTCAAACTTGTGAACTCGAACAAAAATACAAAAATCTCTAATAAAATATGGAATATTATGTTTCATGCGGAGTTTATCCAAGATCTAAAACAATTTTTAATTATTATAGTAGAAAATGGTTAGCATTTTGCTCTATAAACAAACTGTTAACTTGAATTAAGGAACAGCAGTTCTATTGCCTATAATCTGTCAACGAGTCCTGTGCGTTTTCTGGAAAGTTTCGATATTTTAGAGTTAAAAAAATAACGTTGAAAGCATTTTGTTAGCTATAACACATGCGTTTGTATAAGTAACAACCAGTGTTGCCAGGTTGATACATTTTGCGCTAGATCTGGTGTATTTAACCAGATCTAGTGCACTTGTACAAAATCTGGTGTATTTGCAATAAATTAAAAGAAAACACTAAATTATAAGACTGAAGCACCTAACCATAATTTTAACAAATTAAAAAATAGACTTGATGTTCATGTTCATGTTCAAGTATTAAACTGTAAAGGCTGGAAGATACAGTAAACGTTGTTTATTAGTTGTACATTGTGTGTTTGCACACAAATGTTCATATAAGCTTGTAAAATTGTCTTGTTCTCCTGAAGCTATACTGCGCATTTAATCCCCATAGTACGAAGTTCTCCAATTTTCATGGAAACTCGATTTTCCTAACAGAACGAAAACGATTGGGTTTATCGACTTTTAGCACGAGTACCTTCTTAGGTATTAATGCATACCGAAAAAAATTATTTTGTCAAAAATAAGAAAAACAGAATACCTAATATAAAAGATACTAAAACAGTACCTGATCGTCCAACTTGAGGCGCCTTTGGTGCACTTATTAAATCGAAAATATGTGCACATAAAATTTCAAAGATTGATCCAACTATCACCATAATTATACGCAGAAAAATGATAGGACAAATTTCACTTTAGAAGGCTGTAATTCCGTAACCATACAAATTTGTAAATAGGAAAGTTGGGTTCAATAGTCTTATTTTTACAGCTAGATTCAGTGGTATAATTTGTGCTACTTCATTTAAATACACCCTGTACAATACATCTGGCGACATAGAGCAAATAAAAACATACAATTAGGTCGCAAGTAAGACAATCAGCTATAGGCGATTCAAATTAACTTTTCCCGCGCGCACACAATCAGCTGTTTTAGGTGAAACACAGTCTCACTCGCCAGCAGGTTGTAAATAAATCGTTGCGCGGTGTAGTGATTTAGTGAATTTGTGTATTTTTTGTTCTTGTTCGATTTTGGCCGTAATTATGAGTGACAATAATTTATTTATAAT
>JABXWE010016613.1:0-29455 GCA_014611495.1 Limonius californicus | reverse complement strand
TACTAAAGGAAGGAAGCTTGGTCATCATTCGTGAAGACAACCAACCTCCACTCAAGTGGCAACTTGGGAGAGTCTTGCAGCTACACTTAGGCAACGATGGAATCGCACGGGTTGCTGACATCCAGACTGTTAGTTCTGTGTTAAAACGTGGGGTCAACAAGTTGTGTGTGTTACCGTCTCCAAGAGCAGAGTTAGTGTGAGTTCGGAATCTGCGCTCGGCTAATTATTAGCTAGTGTTACTGAATGATTTCTATATTGTTTAATTTGTTTACAAAATATATGTGTTTAATTTCATTACCCTTGTAACATTAGATTTTAAGAGTCATTGCAACCCATTTGTCAATGTTTGTCAAGGCGGCCAGTTATGTTCGAACTTTAAGTGTAGTTTTTTTGAATTTGCCGCAAATTGACTTGTTTAGACAGCGCCACATGTGGCCGAGAGAGGAGAGTGAGAGAAAGAGAGAAGCTGGCATGAATGTAACATGGCGCACCAAGTTGTATCTCATTGCGAATAGTTTGCAAATAATAAATCAAAGTAAAAACAGAAAAGTGTCTTATTGTAAAATAAGATTGAAACATATTGTATATAATCTATTCACGATTGATTTGCCATCCAACAGGCTGTGGAAATCTGGGGGAATGTGTGGTATCATTGAAATTTGTCAATTAATTAAGTTGGGTTATGCTAGCTTTTCTTGATGGAGGTTATGTTTTTTAAAAGCAGGCAATGTTGCCAGTGGAGCTTGTTTGTTCATTTAACGTCCGCTTATTGGTGCTCAATATTGGTTTATAATAGTTAGATATAATAATGATTTCATTATAAATCAAATAATAAATATAATTTAAATGTTGTCGTAACACATTCCAAATACATATTGCTGTTCTTTTTACACGAGAATTCTGAACTCAAATCGTATGTATACAGAGCATATTCCACGCCATTCTTTGTTGTCCTATATTTAGGTCTTGCAGCAAATTAAGAAGAATTAACGTCCATGCCGCTCATATTTCAAATTGATATTATGGTAGTCCAGTGGTTGACTGTTTGCCTCTGGTGCTAAGAGACCCAAGTTCGTATTCCACTGAGGTCAGTGTTCGTATCGGGCGAGATAAAAACTGTAAAACACTCATTCACAATTTAGATGCCAAAAGAATATCCCCTACCCTATTCCATCTTCATGGTATCACTAGAAGTATCTGAATCATCGGCACACTCCGATTCTGTCAATTAAGTGGGTATAGTATGTATATTATGTGTTTTATTAATTCTAAACTTACTAGAGTATTTTAGAAAAGTAGGGGACATTGCTAGAAATCAATCAAATAATATTTAAGAAATGCAACTTAAGAAAAAAAACACATCCTACTGGATGGCAAATCAATCGTGAATAGTGTATAGGTACAGGAATATATTTATCATAAATTCTGCAAATGCAAAACGTGCTCTACATTGCATATGTACATTGCAACTTTACATTTATCACTACTTATTTATTAATTTGAATTAGTACGATAATGTACGAGGTGACAGTTCCAAGAAGACCAAACAGCATGGTGTAGTCAACATTAAAAAACCCTGCAGCAGAAAAACGAGGACATTGATGAGTGGCTTGTTGTGCCAGTAAAATTAACTCTTCTCGCAGAATGCGATCTTGGATATTACTACTTCCAGCAGGTACTTCCAAAAGCAAATTGTAACTCACGCTGGCCGTGCGCTGCGCTTCCTTCGTCGTCATATCGCATGTTACTGCTACAACGACGCCCATCACCTGCAATTAAAGAACAATCTTAGTAGAACTGATTGCAAAATATTAAATTGTTTGCAATTATTTCAATTGCATTAACTGTGCTTAATCATTTCATAAACAATGCGAGGCCCATCTAAGTAACTGTTTAATTATTAATTGCATATAATACTGTAGTCTGTTTTCTTCCTCCTTTAAAGGTTTATTAAATGAACTAGCAGACATTTTGATTAAGAAAACAATGGATAGCTTTATGAAAGTGGAAAATATCATTTGGGATGCATACAGTAGATCACTAATATTAATATTTTATTCGTTTTTGGTATAAGATTATCCTGGTTGTGCCACAACCGTAGTCTGTGTATAACGTTATATTCTCTTCTTAATCAAATAGAAAAGAATCATGAAAACGGATTAAGTTACTCCAGGTCACTGTCGGCTGAATATAAAGAATATAATAAAAAGTAAATACTGAAAGGATGCTGCATAATAAAATAACAGACATGAATATGTAGAAGAATTGTTCAAGGTTGTCGAAGATTGCACTTCAACGAAAACGGAGCAAAATAAGAAAGAAGATTAAAATTTTAGAAATCGTCGAGAGACAATATGAACAACAATAAATCACACATTTTAACCAAGAAATCCTAGATAAAAGAAAACATCTTCCAGACAATGTTACCAAAGGTACAATAGTAGATAATCCTGAAAATATTACAAAAAATAAATTCAAGGGTGGTTTCTACGAGAAAGAATATTGTAAAAGGAAGAATCATTAAAATAACATTACCTCAAGGTGGCTTTTAAAAAAGAAACCTGACCAAAGACATTTATAACGTGAAAGTCTACAGCGATACAAATCTCATAATCTCTTTAAAAAGGCAAGTAGGGTAAAGAGATGCTCCACAAATTGTTTATTAAAGTTTTGACAAATAAATCATAGCGGTAAATTAGTTAGAAAATGGTGAGGGTTTAAATCATCTTAGATCGAAATTGTGTGGCTACAGCCTCGAGTTCCGACTGACTCACGGTGCCAAAAGAACCTGTAGGAACACAATGATCACAGGAGTAAAATACTAAGAATTAAGCTAAGAAACACACGCATACAAAAACAAAGAACAATAATAAATAGTGTATATGGAATTGCACAGCGGAAGTGGCAATGGGCAGGACACATAAAAATGAAAGGTGAAGAATATAGACTTTGCATACTAAAAGAAATATTAGACAATCAAACAGATGATAGCGAGACGACATAAAAAAATTGGCGGAGTACAATGGATGATAGCGTACCACCCAATAAGATATGGAAAGCAATGAGTAACAGCGGAATAACTAGAACATAAGTAAACATCGCAAAAGCACTATTTGAAAATAATAAAAGTAAAATAAAAATTGGATGAAACTACCCAAGAAAATGTATAATGAAACCAGCAACGGTGTTGTATTTCGCATACTTTGCTTAAAACCTATTTAGATCAGGCACTGAAGAAATGGTATAAAAATACAGAAAATTGGGGATTCAAATTGGACAAGCTTGTATACACACCCTTTTAACCGCGGAAGACCAGGTGCTGCTGACAGAAGATCTAGGTGACATAGAATATATGACAAGAAAACTGGTAGAAGAAGTTGGAGATAAATATAACAAAAACACAGTACATGGTAAGGGGAAATGGGAAGGAAGTACAATTAGAACATGAATTGAAATACTTAGGACTAATCAAATACTCAATTAGACGAAACAGACATACTAAACAAAGTAAGAAAAGGCAAAGTTGTAACAGGGCTATTACAGTCACTACTATATATTAGGAAGAACTACAAGCCAGCTCTTTAGGACATTCGTAGAAAGTTGTTCACATACCTGTCCAAGATATGGACGATAAATAACGCTTAAAAAAAAGTAAATGCTATGGAAATGGGATGTTGGCGTAAATGCTATGAAAAATCATTGTTTGATAGAATTAGAAATGAAATAATAAAGCAGAAGATGGAAATAAATACAATAATATGTAACACAATAGAACAGAGGAAACTGCTACGAAACGGACACATGCGAAGGATAGAAAAAAATAGATTATCTGTAAAATACTGGAAATGGAGACGAAACAGAAGACAAAACAGAGGGAAGCCTAAAATAAAATGGAACGACCAAATTAAAAGATACAGTCCACAATAAGGGGGAGCGTATAGGACCTACCTATATACAGTGTGTTTCATTTCTCATCTCCACACCCCTGCATTTTTCTTGTTTGTGTTTCAATAGATTTCAAATTTTGATGAATTATAGGACCCTTTAAAACGGCTTGCATAATTTTACTGCAAACCAGTAACTTACTACTATCAAATACAAATGCAAAAAATTGATATATCTAAGCAGACTTAGTTTTACCGAAAAAACTTAGGAAGGAAAGTTATTCAGAATTAAAAAATAGTTCAATTCCAAATTTTCGTCAAAAATGTGTGTGTATAGTTGTATGTATGTAGTTGTATTTTTCCCCGGCCACCAATCCGTGGGAAATTGAGAGTGGTGGATTACAGTACACAATTGAATATCCAGGCTTGTTAATGCTGGGGGTTCCAACCCAAGCCACAATAGCTGTTTTGTCTATAAAGCGAAACCCTACCAATTGAGGCGCCACTACACATACAGCTTATTACATGAGCAGAAATCAATAGAAACAACGCGAAAAGAAGACTCCAACTGCAATAGATGAAGCAACAGTTTGAAACGAAACTCAATCAAGGTGTATGGTTATTAAAATCTATTCGAGATACTGGTCAGAAACGAGATAGAAAAGTAGTTTTAGAAATGAAAACTGTTGCTAACCATGTTAAAGTCGTCGCAATACAAGATGACCAGAGTAGGATTAAAATGAAAACCATACCTCCCAAGTTGGCGAGGGCATTTACACCCTAAAGTCAGCTTAGCTAGAAAAGGATGCAGTGTTGCGACTTAGGGTATAGCTATATTAAAGTAGTGGCAATGTAAGAAGACCAGACTAGGATTAAAATAAAAACCATACCTGCAAAGTTGCCGAGGGTACTTACACCGTAAAGTCAGCTTAGGTAGAAAAGGATGCAGTGTCGCAACTTAGGGTTTTCATTTTAACCCTACTCTGGTCTTCTTATATTGCGACTACTATATCTATTTTGTCCCATTACATACCCCAAATACAAAAGTCCATAACAGTTTCATAATTTTAAACTTTCCATCGTGTATACCCATTATTACTCCGTTAATCAAAATCAGTAAAGTTACGAAAACAGTTATAAAAATAAATAGAATGTTCCATCCAAACAGCTTGTTAAATTGCTCCACTAAATCGCTTAACTCTAAATAAGACTTTTTAGCTTTTTTAATTTCTTCCGATATATCGTATTCTATAAATTCAGAAAAAGCATTTAACGATGTAATTGTGTCTGGCTGGTGTTGGCCTAAGTAAAATAGCGTATCCTCTGTCAGACGATCATTTAATTGTCTGAATTTGTTTTTGAAAACTAAACAAAAATTATACACTATGAAGGCCATAATTCCATTCAAATAATTTTCAATTCCTTTTAAGAAGAATTTCGTATGTTCATAAATCCCATAATATGGTATGTCAGTAATCGCATGGTACGTGATAATAATAACATACATAAAATGTATAAACAACAGTTCTACAACAAATCGGAAATGTTGCTTAGATGATTTATTTTCTCGTAAATGTGATGAATTAACTTTATCCAAACGTAACACAAATATCTTAAATAAATGCCCATTCCTAAAGGTAGAAATTAAAATCGACAATATTATTGAAGCAGTTGCGATCATGCAATTTATTGTAAACAGAATTAAATCGATAGCTGGGTTGCCGTTACGTGTAATTGTTATTTTCACCATGAAAACGTGAATAAATAATATTAGCAAAGACAGGCAAATGGAGTAGCATTTATGTTTTATTAACTTGTGATTGGCATCTGCGTTGTAGGGTGGTATTAAAGCAAAACAATTTGCAACGAAGTACAGTGGTTTCAGAAAATCAATATTGCCTGGAAAACTAGATTTGGAGTAAGCCTTTGCCATGTCGATTGTTACTTGAACTTTCATGTAAAGTCACACAATAAAGTTTTAGGAGTACTTATATTTCCCAAAACATCGATGTACTAACGGAAATTTTTTACTTAAAATGAAATAATGTGACGCTTAGTAGATCCATTACCGTTAACCTTGTCCCATTATTATTTGTTTTACCATTAAGTTTTGAACGCTCATCAACTATTAACTTTAACATAGATTACTTTATTTTTAAAAGAATCTCACTCACACAAATCTCTCTCTTTTTGCTAATTTTGGAAAATGAATTGCTGTTCAGGGTAGATCATTCAAACGTCTGTATTAATAAATCATAACATATGAAAACATATTGACTAGTATTCCTAAAAAATTTACGCATTTTTGGTAAGAAAAAAGAATGCTTTACAAGATAGAAGTCACGAAAAGTATGCTGTACTTTTTAAAAATCTCCAGGTTTAATGGAGGTGGAACAGCAAGATAAGTTTTATATTTTATGTCCCTTCTAAGAAAATGTACCTCTATATATCATCTTTACATTGTACACAAGCATATATAGTCGATTTCGTTAAAACTCAGGGCTAACCTTTTTTCTACCTGTTTACTTACAGGGGGTTATACAGGTGAACATCACAAACAACATTACTACATAAATCTATTGTTAGGCGTTCCGTAAACTCAAAATGCAGGTAAAAATAGATAATGTAAACGGAGCAAGTTATTTATTCAGAGTGAATACCTAAATCTTTTTAAGCTAATGGGTTATTGAGTAATATTGTTTCATTAGTTGAAAATTCGTAATAGGTGCGCAGAAAGGAAGTGGATCTAGGATTATGATACACATTTTACAAACCTGGTTAGGCAAGCCGCCATCGCAATTTTTTATTAACTTCAGTTTGCTACAACGTCGCTCTCGTGATGCCACGGTTACACGCAAAGAGAGAAACGTTTTGTAAGTCGTACATATATTCGAATATGGCTCGTTCATGGATAATTTTGAATAAAGATTCATAGAAAAGTATACAAGTATAAGTGATAATATAATTTTCCGTACTCACATGTGACGGTTTTCTATGAATATATTAGTTCGCCCATGTAACAATTTTAGAATTTCGGTGCCCTAAACACGTGCCCCCTCTGCCCCTGCCTTTCCGCGGCCATGCTATCACACTGGAAACTAGTAATTTTCAATTTTATAATATGTTTTCATAATTATCTCTTCAAAAATGTATTCCTGTGTTAAATAATTTGCTTCTTCATACTGATTTTTGCTTATCAGCTTACTATTTAATGTGCCTTATACTAATTCCAGTGACGCGCAATAATATTTATAATAGGGCTAAAAATTTCAATGTTACTGGCTAGCTTGTTAATAATAACTTTTCATAAATTTTCGCTATAAATTACGTAATCCTCAATGAACCAGTTTATTTGTTAATTTGGATTAGGACAATAACATAGGAGGTTACAGTTCCCAGAAAACCTAACAACGTGGTGTAATCAACATTAAAAAATCCTGCTGCCGAAAAACATGGAGATTGGTGAGTGGCTTGTTGTGCAAGTAAAATCAACTCCTCCCGCAGCATGCGATTTTGAATATTCTTACTTCCGGCAGGAATTATCCAAAGCAAATTGTAACATATAATAGCTGTCCGCTGAGCTTCTTTCGTGGTCGTACCGCACGTTACTGCCATAATTACCCCCATGATCTGAAATGAAGGTACAATGATATTTAGAACAATCGTGCCTAGCATTATACCTTCTGAAGATATAGATACGGAACGTTTTTTTTTTATAAATGTGATTGTTACAACTAATGTAATATGATATCATTTCTACATATACCTCTACCGGGCATGTATCGCTTTTCGATATATACCGGAAATCTGGAGAGAAGTGAAAGTAGTTTTTATACCTAAACCAGAGCGTACGGACTACTTCCTGGCCAAGTCATATGGTCCCATTAATCTTACATCCTTCTTACTAAAGACGCTTGAGAGACTTTATGACAGAGAAATAAGGGAGAAGGTGCTTGTTTCATACCCACTCCACCTGAAGCAACATGTTTACATCCCAGGAAGATCTACTGTGAATCGATTTGAGAGATCGCTACATAAAAAAATATCTACTCTGGGAGTATTGACTGATATTGAAGGAGCTTTTGACAAGCCTTCGTTTGAAGGTATTCACTCTGCCTTACGTAGACATGGAGTTGCACCTACTCTCTGTGAGTGGATAAAGCACATGCTTACGAGCAGTGCAATTTAATATAGGAGGCAGCTCTATTAGAGATGTAGTAATGAAAGGCTGTCCACAAGGCGGGGTTCTGTCGCCAATGTTGTGGAATACAGTGGCGGACGGCCTTCTAAGCTCACTCAATGATACTGGGTTCTATACCATTGCATATGCGGATGACATTGCCATGCTCATCACAGGGAAATTTGCGGGTACACTATGCACCTTCATGGACACGACTATCCACGGCTATTAACGGAAAAAAAGGTGTAGTGATCAGACCCTCTCTGCCAATCCCTTGAAGACGGTAATGGCACTTTTCACGATGAAAGGGAAGGGAGGACTCTTACGTACACCTTTACTATTCGACACTTCTTTTAGCTTTTCAGATAATGTCAAATACCTGGGAGTTATTTGTGACAAACATCTGAATTGGGTGAAACATTTGAAAGTTAAAGTTAAAAAAGCATGCATGGCTTTCTTGTAGTTTGTAGTGTCGGCGCGCTGTAGGTAAATCCTGAGGACTTTCTCCCAGAATTACCTTGTGGCTGTATACTGCCGTGATTAGACCTATGCTATGTTATGAAGCACCTGTCTGGTGGCCCAGGGTCACATAAATTAAGGCAGCTACCAAACTAGGACGTGTACAAAGTCTTGCCTGTCTCAGTTCTACAGGTGCTATACGTGCAACCCCTACGACCGCCTTACCGCCCTCCACCACTCAACCTTTTTGTGGAGGAAGTATCTGTGAGGATGGCTTTGAGGCTGCGCCATAAGGGTCTGTGGCACACAGCAAGCATGGGAGGGAGACACGCCCGCATCCTGGACGAGGCAATCATCAAGACCCCCCGTCTAGACGGAATGGTAAACTACCTGTCTCCACAATATGCCTTCAATAGACACTTCAGTGTTTATGTCTATGCTGAGCCGACCCAGCATATGGACATATCCATCTTTACCAAGGGATCTAAAACAAGGCATGGAACGGGTGCCGGAGTCTTCTCCGATGACCTAAACCTACGCCACAGTATACCACTAAACAAAATTGCTACTGTCTTCCAAGTGGTGGTAGTGGGAATAATGCATGGTGCAAATGCGATTCTTGACCGATAGATCAAGAATCAACGTATTGCAGAGCCGCTTTATTAGCCCTGGGTAGTTGCAAAATTACCGCAGAAGTGGTACTGCGGTGCGGTGTAGCTCTCGACGATATTTCAAAAGATAATGTCATTTCTCTTATTAGAGTACTCACTTGACTTCCACAGAGTAAAGACGTGCACCAGGCATAAGTGTGTCGAGTCATAAACAGTTGTGTGATGGACCCGAGGTCAAGAGCACTTCTCGTCGATAATAATTTTGGATTTTACTGGAAGTAAGGTAATTTATAACTTATTAAGAGGCGAAAAATATTTAATGCAGCAATGCTGCCAGCCGGTAGCGGCTATAATGGGCAACAATGCATGATTACGCAGCAACAATACCTGAATAATCTACCCATGAATACCCCTCAAGGGAATAGTGCGGGTATTATGTTACAAAATGCTAATCTCTCAAATCAAACAATTTACCATCAACCTTTTAATTACAATACCCAACTAATCAGTACCAATCAATGCCGCAATCCCAATACCAACCAATACCACCGACAATTCTTCTTCTTCACTTCCCAATCACAGCAATCGCAATATTCACAACAAGCAAAAAATCAAGAAGAATCAAACCAACCTATCGAAATAGATGAAGATGACAGCGAGGAAATCCTAGAAAATGAAAGCATCAACAGTTGGCAAACTCAAGGGCGTAAACGTAAAAAACTTAAAAAAACAAACCACACGTCACTAACAACGGAAAAGCAACCACTCCCACAAATATATAAATATGCAGTATTAGCAGAAAATTCTTCAGATATTCCAGAAAATAATGAGCAAGCTTCAACAACACTAACAATTAAGCCGCCGCCCATTCTTGTGCAAGGCGTGATTAACTATGAACAAATGATAAAAAGCCATACTGATATAGCAGAAATTGAACAGTACACGACAAAATCCCTAACCAATAACGTAGTTAAAATAAATGCAAAAACTTCTGACACATACAGAAAATTAATAACATATATGGTAGAAAACAAAATTATATACCACTCCTAACAGATGAAACAAGACCGACCATACAAGGTAGTTCTAAAGCATGTGCACCATACTACCACAATTGAAGATATCAAAAAGGCCCTCGAAGAGTTAGATCATAAAGTTTGAAACATCATAAACGTAAAGAGTAAACGTACGAAAGACCCACTCCCAATATTTTCATTGACCTTGAATCGGCTGAGAACAACAAAGAAATTTATAAAATCCGATTTCTCAAGAATATAGTCGTCAGTTTTGAGCCGCCAAGGAAAAATGTCGAAATTGTACAATGCACACGATGTCAGAACTACGAGCACACACAAACATATTGTAACAGGCCATATGCATGTGTGAAGTGCGGAGGACTCCACGACATTAGAACCTGTGGTAAAACTAGGGACACTGAGGCCACATGCGCAACCCAACCAACCATACCCATCTAATCTAACCTACTCCCAAAAAACCTCGAATCACCCAAATCATGACTTAACCCTCCAACAATTCCTAGACGAATTTAAAGCCCTATTTAACCAACTCCTTCAACAAAATAACATAATTCTAAACATGCTAAGCACCGTCATTAATAAAATCGCTCAATAATGGCTAAGTCTATTCGACTAGCTTTATGGAACGCCAATGGATTACAATATAAAAACCTAGAAATCGAAAACTTCCTGAATGTAAATAATATAGATATTATGCTCGTGTCTGAGACCCATATTACCGACAGAACACACATAAATATACCACACTATTCTGTCTATCACACTGAACATCTTGATGGAACAGCACACGGTGGTTCAGCAATACTAATCCGCAGTTCCATTACTCATTATCAACAACCAGAATACAAAACAGATTATTTACAAGCTACAACAATCCAAGTTGTTGAAAAGCTTACAACTCCAATCAACGTTTCGGCTGTTTACTGTCCACCGAGGCACAATCTAACTCAACATTTTTTACAACCGTTCTTCGAAACTCTAGGCCAGAAATTTATAGTAGGCGGGGATTTTAACGCCAAGCACACGCACTGGGGGTCGCGCTTAACAACAACCAAAGGCAGAGTGCTATTTAAACTTATTACAGATAACAATTATAAATTTCTCTCAACTGGTAGTCCAACCTATTGGCCGTCGGACCCAAACAAAATCCCAGACTTGCTAGACTTTCTTATTACAAATGGACTCTCATCAAACTATATGGATGTCATCCCCAATTATGATCTCATGTCTGACCACTCGCCGATAATAGCCACTCTTAGCACTACTGTCATCTACAAAATACCTAGTCCTTCCCTCACTAGCAGGAAAACTGACTGGGACAGCTTTAAGGATTACATTGAACAACACCTCAATCGAAGCATCAGCCTAAAAACTAAAGAAGAAATAGAAACTGAAACAAACCATTTTACAACTATAGTACAGGAAGCGGGTTGGAACTCCACACCACAGCCAACAAATATAAAAATAAACAGTCCTAACATACCAAATGAAATCATGAAAATAGTGAAAGAAGAAAGACGGGCGAGAGCCAGATGGCAACACACCCATAGCATTGAAGATAAAAGAAGGTTTAATCAGTTAAATAATCAGCTTAGACATAAATTAAAATCTGTTAAGAATGAAACTTTTAAAACCTCTCTGCAGTCACTAAATGCTCATGATAATTCAACTTGGAAAGCTACCAAGGGCATCAAACAGCCAAAAGCTTATATTTCACCAATACAAGACCAAGGGAACTCGTGGTTAAAATCAGACAAGGAAAAAAGCAGAAGCATTTGCAGACCACCTGGCTGAAGTTTTCCAACCAAATTCTAATGAGGTCGACCAGGATATAGAAGAAGAACTACAATCATCACTACAAATGTCTCCTCCGATACGCAAGATTACAGTCAACGAAATAAAGAACGAGATAAAGTGGCTGAAAAATAGAAAAGCACCAGGTCAAGACCTAATAACAACAAATATACTTAAACAACTGCCTGAACAAGGAATAAAAGTTTTACAAATTCTATTTAATGGGATTCCGAGACTCACATACTGGCCGCTGCAGTTCAAATTCGCACAAATAATCCTTATTCCGAAACCCGGAAAACCCCCCCACTGAAGTTAATTCCTACCGTCCTATTAGCCTACTCCCTACAATATTCAAGTTGCTTGAGAGATGAGTCCTGAGGCGTATTAATGAAAATTCAATGCAAAAAGCATGGCTCCCTAATCATCTATTTGGGTTCAGAAGGCAACACTCAACCATTCAACAATGCCACCGTCTAACAAACATCATCCAAACTACGCTACAAAGTAAAACATTCTGTACTGCAGCTTTCCTGGCCCTAAGACAGGCATTTGATCGGGTGTGGCACAGAGGATTACAATATAAGATCAAGAAAACCTTTCCTTCTGACTATTATCTTCTATTACGATCATATCTCACACACAGAACCTTCCAAACAAGGATCAGTCAAGACGTCTCCCAAATCAAAGAAATAAGTGCAGGAGTACCACAGGGGAGTGTCCTGGGACCTATGTTATACCTATTATTTATCTCTGACCTACCCACAACAGAATCAAGTGAAATAGGTACATTCGCTGACGACACGGCGGTGCTCGCATGTAACGAAAACCCGGTAGCAGAATCAGCTGCATTACAAACTCATCTAAACCAAATTGAACAATGGTTGCTCAAATGGAGAATTAGAGTCAACGAAAGTAAGTCAATTCATGTTACATTTACGACAAAACATCAAGAATGCCCAGCCGTCACCGTTAATGGTACTATCCTCCCTCAGTCCACTGAAGTCAAGTACCTGGGATTATACATTGACAAAAGATTGACATGGAAGACCCACATTAATAAGAAACGGAAGCAAATGGACTTAAAACTGAAGCAGACGTACTGGCTCATTGGGAAAAACTCCAAACTATCCCTAGAAAACAAAATATTATTATACAAGTCAATTATCAGACCAATCTGGACCTATGGCTGTCAGCTATGGTGTTGCGGAAGTAGATCGAATGTTGAAGTAATACAACGTTTTCAATCCAAAGCCATCCGTACTATGGCAGCCGCACCTTGGTACGTGACAAATCAGACACTCCATGTAGACCTCAACATCCCTTACGTGAAAGACGTAATCAAACAGTATGCTATTAAGCACCAAACAGCACTGGAGCTTCACCCAAATGAAACTCTTCCACCACTGACAGAAGACCCCCAACTCAGACGCCTCCAGAAGAAGTGGCCAAAAGACCTAACTGTTTAAAGGAGGGATGACTCCACTGGGAGTCTACCAATCAAGCCTAGTTATAATACAAAACATTAGCTCATAGAATGTACTAATATTCTGATTGCTAATAAACATATAATATAAAAAAAATTTGTCTTATATGGGTGAAAGGACATGGCGGAAACTACGGCAATGAGGAGGCTGATAAGATTGTGAGAATGGCCTCTAAACAACCTCTTTGGGGACCAGAACTCGGTATTCCTATATCCCTGAGGACATTTAGCTTTATGCTATACCAAGAAACCCAAAATAACTTCACACGAAGACGGGTAAACACTGCAAGGGCTGCTATTGCTGCACCCCCGCCAAAGACAGCTAAATTTTATGTACAACTGTCCCGAAAGAACCTACGACTAGTTGTAGGTAGCTTATGTGGACACTGCACCCTAAATCAATATATGCACAAGATGGGACTAGCGGACAGCCGAAACTGTCGAGGATGCAACGGGGATAACGAGACCGCAGAACAGGTTCTGTGTCACTGCCCAGCTCTCGCAACGATCAGAGGCTCCTTGTTGGACTTTTGGTCTGATACGGCCGAAATCAGCAACACCTCAGTTGCGGATGTCCTCAAGTACATCCAAAGGATTGGATGGCTTGGGTGATACCCAAATTGGGGAAGTGCTTGGGAGGCAGCACAATGTGCACCTATGTGGTCTAAGTGCACGGGAGGTAACTCACCCTCCCAAAAATCTACGATGAACACCTATATAATTGCGAAATTTGGCTGTTTGCATATACTTTCTAATACAAAGAACTGCAGATGATTGTAGGAAATTATTATCCACACTCCATTATGCCTAAGAAAAATCATTTTGGTTTGATGGTCTGAAAACTGAATTACTATGAAACCAGAGTATTATAAAGTAATCGTCAACAACTGTCATTTGGGAATATTCAGCAAGACCGGTAGAAGAAACTGTAGGTGGTCGTGGGATTAATATTTAAATATATAGGTTGAATTGTTATGCCCATCTTTACTCAAGCTTGAGTTTCTGCTGAGACAGTTAATATACATAAATTTCAATAGTTTTTTCGCGACGGGAATCTGTATTCAGCAGAATATTTTTTATTACCTACCCCAACTACAAAGGCCCACAGCAGCGATGCAGTTGCGCGTGTTATATCCTGTATCCCTGTTATAAATCCATTTATCAAAGTCAATAACGTGAATAAAAGATTTAGAAAAATAAAAAGAATATTCCATCCATACAATTTGTTAAATAATGCTACCATATCACTCAATTCAGAGTACGTCTTCCTTATTCTCACTATTTCATCAGCAAATACATATTCTATAGATTCATAATCACCAGCTAGACATATTGTCTTACTGGGCTGATGTTGACTTAAGCAAAATTGCATATCGCTTTTCAGATATTTATTTAGCTGCCGGAATCTGTATTTAATAATTAAACAATAATTATATATTAGAAAGGCTATAATTCCACTCAAATAATTTTCAGTTCCTTTTATGAAATATTTCAGGTGTTTGTGTAGTCCTTGAGACGATATTCCTACAACCGCGTGGTATGTAATTACAGTCGCATACATAAAGTGTAATAACAGCAGTTTTGCACCGAAGCGGTGACGTATTTTGTTTCCTTCTACATAATAGTTACTTGTCTCATTCAAACGCTCCATAAATATTTGAGACAGTCGAGAATTCCTCAATGCAGAATTAAAAATTGAAGCTATTGTTGTAGCAGTTGTGACGATGAACGTTATTGTAAACATAATTGCACTAATTCCTTGCTGTCCGCTGCTGATTATAGTTGTATTTACCGTGTAACCATGCAGAAATAATATCAGCAGGGCAATGCAGATAGAGTAACATTTATAAGCGAGTAGTTTGTGATGATCATATGTTTTATAAAGTGGCACCAGACCAAACGAATTTGCAATGAAATACAATGGCCGCAGAAAGTCAGTGCTACCCATATCGTTAGATACAATATGATCTTTTGGCTTTCCGATCGTCACGAACTTATATGTAAACCAAGTAATGGCTTATTCCAAATATTTACACTACCTGAAACACCGCTGGCATCACTTGTATGTATATACTTATTAAGCAGTTATTATTGTCCCGTAAATGCGAAACATTTGCATTTAATAACGGAGCGATTACTGTGCCCTTTATGATTCAACTACTTTACTACTACTCATGATATAAAAGTTTTATATACATTATTTACACTTTAAAATATTCAACAATTTATTCACTGAATGTCACGGGATCTCTCCTCGTCAATTCGGATTCCGACAATATCACTTAACAGAACAGCAACAACAAATTACCGAGACAATAAAAAAGAGGTTTGAAGATAAATATACAGTTATCTTGCTCATGGACCTGCAAGATGTTACGGGCTAAACGAGTTTCTTCGTCGACCCGCAACAGGAAATGTGGAAAAGGCCTTCGGATTAGGTCAGAAGAGTAGGGGTGGTTCACGAGAAAGACTTACGGGAGGGAAATCGTACCCAGTTGTGTACAGAGTAGATCAAAATTAGCGGGCGCCACCTTCCAAATTACAGCTGATTGCAGGTTCTCGTGGAAGACCGAGAAGCCAGCAGCTTACGGAAATCGGACTCACCTTTATTGGGCCTCTTCTTGTATATAAAGCTTACAAAGTTCGTGCACAATACAATACAAATACAAAGAAATAAGAGATATGGTGAATTTGAAGACAAATGTAACTACTGCTGTTTTAAATTGGTAATACGCCTAGTACACGCAAATATCCAAAACGGTAGTAGTTGTACGAGTTAGTTAAAACACAGAGGGAAGATTGAACGTTCAAACAAGATAGGCTCACCGCCAGTGGCTTGCGACATTTACTTTAATGAACACGTCTACGCAGCCACTGACGTTCGAGTTTACAGAAATTAATTAATTATAACCTAAACTGAAGGTTGTCTCACTTTTAATACTACAAGGAAATTAAACTTTCCTGTTTTCTAGTCTTTACCGAAACAGCGATAAACAGGGAAAAACATACACTGTACAGTACATTGGCAAGTGGTATCTTAGTTTTCTCTTCGGTACGGAGTAGAGAGAGAAACAATTGGGGTGCTGCTAGGTTCTTCGGGAAGCAGGAATTCGCAGACATGCCCCTGAACTGGATCACGAGGGAGGCACAACGCTATGGTCAGAACTTTCCTTGCCGAAGAAAGGAAGGACGGGAACTTTAAATGCCAAAATCTCCAGGATGGTCACTTGCAACGTCTCAAAGGAGACTGTCACGAGGTTGAAAGCTTCTATTCCCACACAAATCAAGAGAACAAATTCACTGAGTTGTGTTTACAAAAAGCTAACACTCTGCTAATATATTTAATCCTAAGGCAGAAAACGGAACGATAAATTCATTTAGCAGAAAAGAGCAGCCAACAATCCGGTTTTCAAACAAAACGTCGGTTCACTTGCAGAGGCTAGCGTCCACTGACTTCCCCTTGCCGCAAAAACTCCCATCCAACGAAATTGTTCTAGAGCAATCTTCCTGCACGTATGCCTACCGGCGAATCTGCAAACGAAGAGTTCCAAGAACTGACTTTTGTCGGCAAATCCAGACTTACACAAGTACGTCAAATGGAACAGATGGGAACTTTCAAAGGTTAAGCGGCAAAACTCCAACGCACATAACAAAGAGCTTCTGATAAGGTCACTCAGGAAGGGCTCTTATATAAAATAATTTCATTAAATATACCAACTTACTTAGATATAAGAATAAAGATACTAAGCCCTTTCCAAATAATTACGACATTCCGGATACGAATTCAAGCAACCTTTTCCAGCAATAAATCTATCAACATCGGGGTTCCACAAGGAAGCTCACTGGGACCAACTCTGTTCAACATATATGTACATGATCTTCCTTCCGTAATGAACACAATGTACGCCGATGATGCGGCTATAATATCTCAGACTGATTCACCTCAAGCCGCTATAGAACAACTACAAAGCGCTATAAACGTTAGGAACAAATGGTTTCATAAATGGAGAATCAAAATAAATCCACAAAAATATCAAGCAAAAATGTTCCCCTTGAAACGTTATACTATACTTCCGGTATTTAAAATGAATAACCATGACTTCTGTTGGAACCCCAAAGGCTCGGCAATAAAATATCTGGGAGTTCGCTTGGATACGAGACTAAGCTGGAGACAATATACAGATTAAAAACTCAGTGTCAGAGTGTCACACTAGACTAGACGCTAGACTAGCAATGTTATACCCACCAATTACTTGAAAATATTTCCTGCGAGCTGCATGTACTGTATTCCTTTATAAAATGATAATACGACAAATTTTTACTTATGCATGTCAAGTTTGGTCCAGTACATTTAAAACTCCACTCAAGAAACTTCAGATTATGCAAAAGAAAGCGTTAAGACTGGCAATGAAGGGTCCATGGTTTGTGCGTAATTCACAAACACAGCGAATTGCAGATTCCATCAATAACTAACCTTATCAAGAAGCCCTCCACAAAGTTTTTTGAAAACGTAATTCTCTGTCACAGTGCTACAAAATTAAATCTTGGCCAAAAAGAGATTTACATCCGCTTGAAGCTTCCATAAGACTTTATTTAGATTAACTAAATTAATGTAAATTATATTCTCTAACACATATATTAAGACTGAAGTGTGTATAAATCACATAAGCCCCGCTCTACTCCTATGCCATGTAGTTATAATTATTGTAAGCCGGCCTCAGTGGTCTAGTGGTTAGCGCATTTGCCTTTAGAACGAAGGGTCGAACCTGGCCGAGGTCGGTGAGATTTTTTAAGCGGGAAAAATCTGGTAATGCGCCTTCTGTCGAATAAGAAATAAAGACGTAGGTCCCGTGCCACTGCGATGTGTGACACGTTAAAAATCACACACCATAATGTATAATTGATGAAATGGGTTCAGATTCAGGTTTCGTATGCAGTTTCCTTGTTATATATTGTATAGGTACAGGAATACATTTATCATAATTTCTGCAAATCCAAAACGTGCTCTACATTGCATATGTACATTGCAACTTTATATTTATCACTACTTATTGAATAATTTGAATTAGTACGATAATGTACGAGGTGACAGTTCCAAGAAGACCAAACAGCATGGTGTAATCAACATTAAAAAACCCTGCAGCAGAGAAACGAGGACATTGGTTAGTGGCTTGTTGTGCCAGTAAAATTAACTCTTCTCGCAGGATTCGATCTTGGATATTACTTCTTCCAGCAGGTACTTCCAAAAGCAAATTGTAGCACACGCTGGCCGTGCGTTGCGCTTCCTTCGTCGTCATATCGCATGTTACTGCCACAACGACGCCCATCACCTGCAATTAAAGAACAATACTTACTAGAACTGATTGCAAAATATTGAATTGTTTGCAATTATTTCAATTGCATTAACTGTGCTTAATCTTTCCTCCTTTAAAGGTTTATTAAATAAACTAGCAGATATTTTGATTAAGAAGGCAATGGATAGCTTTATCAAAGTGGAAAATATCATTTGGGATTAATGCAATAAATCACTAATATTAATATTTTATTCGTTTGTTATATAAGATTGTCCTGGTTGCGCCACAACCGTAGTCTGTGTCCAACATTATATCCTCTTCTTAATAAAATAGAAAAGAATCATGAAAAAGGGATTCAGTTACTCCAGGTCACTGTCGGCTGAATATAAAGAATATAACCGAGACGAATATGTAGAAGAATTATTCAAAGTTGTTGAAGATTGCACTTCAACGAAAACGGAGCAAACTAAGAAAGAAGGTTAAAATTTTAGAAATCGTTGTGAGACAATATGAATAACAAAATAATCACACATTTTAACCAAGAAACCCTAGACAAAACATCTTCCAGATAATGTTACCAAAGGTACAATAGTAGAAAATCCTGAAAATATTACAACAAATAAATTGAAGGGTGGTTTCTACGCGAAAGAAAATTGTAAAAGGAATTATCATTAGAATAACAATTACCCCTTTCGTTGACGCCAAGGTGGCTTTTAAAAAAGGAACCCGATCAAAGACATTTATAACGTGAAAGTCTACAGCGATACAAATCTCCTAATCCCTATAAAAAGGCAAGTACGGTAAGGAGATGCTCCACAAATTGTTTATTAAAGCTTTGACAAATAAATCAGAGCGGTAGATTAGTTACAAAATGGAGAGGATTTAAATCACCAGGTGGAAATTGTGTGGCTACAGCCTCGGGTTCCGACATCAGATGTTCCGAGTCCAGTTTCCAAGAACTGTCATAATAACGGTTCAGCCTTAAATGAGTACCTGGGTATGCCACCCTGAGTATAATAATAGGCCGCTGAAACGTAATGGTGGCCACAATATCTTTGTGGTACTGCTGACCACCCTCAGCAAAAATAGCTAAAAATATTATTATTATCATTTATTAGATTAGGTTTGCGGATGATACAATATTGATCAATAATAACATACAAAAGATGCAAAGTTGTTCGTAGGACTGAACATTTGATAAGAAGAAGTAGATAGCCTAGAAATAAAGGCTACTAAAATAGACCTTGTATACTAAAAGAAATATTAGACGATCAATCAGATGAGAGCGAGATTACATAAAAAAATTGGCGGAGTACAGTGGATGATAGCGTACCACCCAATAAGATATGGAAAGTAATGAGTAACAGCGGAATAAGTAAAACGTATGTAAACACCGCAAAAGCACGATTTGAAAATAATAAAAGTAAAATAAAAATTGGATGAAACTATCGAAGAAAATTTATAGAGAATCCAACAAAGGTGTTGTGTTTCGCCTACTTTGCTTAAAATCTATATAGATCCGGCACTGAAGAAATGGTTCAAAAATACAGAAAATTGGGGATTCAAATTGGACAAGATTTTATACATACCCTTTTAACCGCGGACGACCAGGTGCTGCTGACAGAAGATTTAGGTGACAGAATATATGACAAGAAAACTGGTAGAAGTTGGAGATAAATATAACAAAAACACAGTACATGGTAAGGGGAAATGGGAAGGAAGTGAAATCGAAACAGATAAGTCGTGATACAATTAGTACATGAATTCAAATACTTAGGAGTAATCAAATACTCAATTAGACGAAACATACATACTAAATAAAGTAAGAAAAGGCAAAGTTGTAACAGGGCAATTGCAGTCACTACTTTCGAAAATAGATATATTAAGAAGAACTACAAGCCAGCTCTTTAGGACATTCGTAGAAAGTTGTTCACATACCGGTCCAAGATATGGACGATAAATAAGACGCTTAAAAAAAAGTAAATGCTATGGAAATGGAAATGGGATGTTGGCGTAAATGCTATGAAAAATCATTGTTTGATGGAATTAGAAATGAAATAATAAAGCAGAAGATGGAAGTAAATACAATAATATGTGACACAATAGAACAGAGGAAACTGCTACGAAACGGACACATGCGAAGGATGGAAAAAAATAGATTATCTGTAAAATACTGGAAATGGAGACGAAACAGAAGACAAAACAGAAGGAAGCCTAAAATAAAATGGGACGAGCAAATTAAAAGATACCGTCCACAATAAGGGGGAGCGTATCGGACCTATCTATATACAGTGTGTTTCATTTCTCATCTCCACAGCCCTACATTTTCCTTGTTTGTGTTTCAATAGATTTCAAATTTTGATGAATTATAGGACCCTTTAAAACGGTTAGCATAGTTTTACTGCAAACCAGTAACTTACTGCTATCAAATACAAATGCAAAAAATTGATATATCTAAGCCGACTTAGTTTTACCGAAAAAACTTAGGAAGGAAAGTTATTCAGAATTAAAAAATAGTTCAATTCCAAATTTTCGTCAAAAATGTGTAGTATAGTTGTATGTATGTAGTTGTATTTTTCCCCGGCCACCAATCCGTGGGAAATTGAGAGTGGTGGATTACAGTACACAATTGAATATCCAGGCTTGTTAATGCTGGGGGTTCCAACCCAAGCCACAATAGCCGTTTTGTCTATAAAGCGAAACCCTACCAATTGAGGCGCCACTACACATACAGCTTATTACATGAGCAGAAATCAATAGGAACAACCCGAAAAGAAGACTCTGCAATAGATAAAGCAACAGTTTGAAACGAAACTCAATCAAGATGCATATATATAGCCTATGCTATAAACTGAAAATGAACCTTTCTCATCACCATTACCAAATCCTAAAATCATACCTAAGTAACAGGCATTTCCTTGTGAAACATTCAAGCGAGTACACGGACTTGCACACCATAAATGCTTGAGTTCCCCAGGGGAGTGTCCTGGGTCCCATACTTTATTTATTATACACCGCCGATCTTCCGACCACCAGAGTAACTACAGTCGCAACCTTCGCAGATGATACGGCTATACTTGCTTCTCATCCAAATCCCGAATCAGCATCCCGAAACTTACAAACAAACTTGAACAAAATCCAAAAATGGTTGAAAACCTGGAAAATTAAAGCTAACGAAACAAAATCTACACATGTAACTTTTACATTACGTAAGGAGACTTGTCCCCCGGTGACACTTAATGACACACCTTTACCACAAACAGATGATGTAAAGTACCCGGGGCTGCATCTGGAGAGGCGGCTAACTTGGCGTAAGCATATATTTGCGAAAAGGAAACAACTGGGCCTGAAACTCCGGCAGATGTATTGGATAATTGGACGCAACTCACAACTTTCTTTAGAAAGCAAACTCTTAATCTATAAAGCAATCTTGAAACCGATATGGTCATATGGCATCCAACTCTGGGGGACTGCTAGTACATCAAACTTAGAAATTTTACAAAGGTTTCAAAATAAGGTCCTTAGAATGATTGTTAATGCGCCATGGTATATACCAAACTTTGTCATCGAGCAAGACCTGCAAGTCTCTTCTATCCGTGAAGAAATCGTGAAATATAGTGTAAAGTATCAAAGCAGGCTGGAAGTGCATCCCAATGAACTGGCAAACAAATTAATAAATGCTGATGGTGAAGTGAGACGATTAAAACGCTTTAAACCGATTGACTTAAGTAGTAGATTTAATTAGGATAAATCTAACATATAATTTTTAAGTAAATATTTCTAATTTATAATGTCACATAATTAAGTAATTATTATAATTAGTTAATAATTGAGAAAAGGGAAGGATCATGGGATCAATCCCTCCATGTCATTTATTGTAACATAATATTTACTGAATGTTCTGAAATCGAACAGATTGTAAATACCAATAAACAAAAAAAAGAAGGTGTATGGTTATTAAAATCTATTCGAGAGACTGGTCAAAAACGAGATAGAAAAGTAGTTTTAGAAATGAAAACTGTTGCTAACCATGTTAAAGTCGTCGCAATACAAGATGACCAGAGTAGGATTAAAATGGAAACCATACCTGCGATGTTGCCGAGGGTGTCAGCTTAGCTAGAAAAGGGTGCAGTATCGCCACATAGGGTATAGCTATATTAAAGTAGTGGCAATGTAAGAAGACCAGAGTAGGATTAAAATGCAATCCATACCTGCCAAGTTGCCGAGCGTTTTTACACCGTAAAGTCAGCTTAGCTAGAATAGGATGCACAGTCGCAACTTAAGGTATAGCTATATTAAAGTAGTGGCAATGTAAGAAGACCAGAATAGGATTAAAATGAAATCCATACCTGCCAAGTTGGCGAGGGTATTTACACCGTAAAGTCAGCTTAGCTCGAAAAGGCTGCAACGTCGCAACTTAGGGTATAGCTATATTAAAGTAGTGGCAATGTAAAAAGACTAGAGTAGGATTAAAATAAAAACCATACCTGCCAAGTTGCCGAGGGTATTTACACCGTAAGGTTAGCTTAACTAGAAAAGGATGCAATGTAGCAACTTAGGGTTTTCATTTTAATCCTACTCTGGTCTTCTTATATTGCGACTACTATATCTATTTTGTCTCATTACCTACCCCAAATACAAAAGTCCATAACAGTTGCATAATTTCAAACTTTACATCCTGTATACCCATTATTACTCCGTTAATCAAGGTCAGTAAAGTTACGAAAACAGTTATAAAAATAAATAGAATGTTCCATCCAAACAGCTTGTTAAATTGCTCCACTAAATCGCTTAACTCTGAATAAGACTTTTTAACTTTTATAATTTCTTCCGATATATTGAATTCTATAAATTCAGAAAAAGCTGTTAACGATGTAACTTTGTTTGGCTGGTGTTGGCCTAAGTAAAATAGCGTATCCTCTGTCAGACGATCATTTAATTGTCTGAATTTGTTCTTGAAAACCAAACAAAAATTATACACTAAGAAGGCCATAATTCCATTCAAATAATTTTCAATTCCCTTTAAGAAGAATTTCGTATGTTCATAAATCCCATAATATGGTATGCCAGTAATCGCATGGTACATGATAATAATAACATATATAAAATGTACAAACGACAGTTCTACAACAAATAGGAAATGTTGCTTAGATGATTTATTTTCTCGTAAATGTGATGTATTAACTTTATCCAAACGTAACACAAATATCTTAAATAAATGCCCATTCCTAAAGGTAGAAATTAAAATCGACAATATTATTAAAGCAGTTGCGATCATGCTATTTATTGAAAACAGAATTAAATCGATAGCTGGGTTGCCGTTACGTGTAATTGTTATTTTCACCATGAAAACGTGAATAAATAATATTAGCAAAGACAGGCAAATGGAGTAGCATTTATGTTTTATTAACTTGTGATTGGTATCTGTGTTGTAGGGTGGTATTAAAGCAAAACAATTTGCAACGAAGTACAGTGGTTTCAGAAAATCAATATTGCCTGGAAAACTAGATTTGGCGTAAGCCTTTGCCATGTTGATTGTTACTTGAACTTTCATGTAAAGCCACACAATAAAGTTTTAGGAGTACTTATATTTCCCAAAACATCGATGTACTAACGGAAATTTTTTACTTAAAATGAAATAATGTGATCCATTACCGTTAACCTTGCCCCATTATTATTTGTTTTACCATTCAGTTTTGAATGGTCATCAACTATTAACTTTTACATAGATTACTTTATTTTTAAAAGAATCTCACTCACACAGATCTCTCTCTTTTTGCTAATTTTGGAAAATGAACTGCTGTTCAGGGTAGATCATTCAAACAACTGTATTAGTAAATCATAACTTATGAAAACATATTGACTAGTATTCCCAAAAATTTACGCATTTTTGGTAAGAAAAAAGAATGCTTTACAAGATAGAAGTCAAGAAAAGTATGCTGTACTTTTTAAAAATCTCCAGGTTTAATGGAGGTGGAACAGCAAGATAAGTTTTATATTTTATGCCCCTTCTAAGAAAATGTACCTCTATCATCTTTATATTGTACACAAGCATATAGTCGATTTCGTTAAAACTCAGCGCTAACCTTCTTTCTACCTGGTTACTTACAGGGGTTACACAGGTGAACATCACAAACAACATTACTACATAAATCTATTGTTAGGCGTTCCGGTGAACTCAAAATAGATAATGTAAACGGAGCAAGTTATTTTTTCAGAGTGAATACCTAAAACTTTTTAAGCTAATGGGTTATTGAGTAATATTGTTTCATTAGTTGAAAATCCGTAATAGGTGCGCAGAAAGGAAGTGGATCCAGGATTATGATACACATTTTACAAACCTGGTTAGGCAAACGGTTTTTGCCTATTGTAAATATTCTTTAAACGTATGCTTAACAAATAAATATTTACTGCACGATACGTAGCTTCTGTAGGCTTTATAACAGCTGGGATGAATTATAAGGTTTGAAGGAGAGGCCGTGCAGGAAAGTGTTTCTCGAAATACGTGGGATAAACAAGGTCTGGCAAAGTCTTGAGAAGGGTCACGAACGGCAGTCTACAAGGGACAGTGTTTTATAGCTAAGCGTAAGCTTGCATATCTTTAGCGCAATGATTGGTTAACAGCGTTTGCGAACCTACAAGCTGATTGCGATGCGAATATCCTCTAAACTGAGGCAAGGTGCGAATTTAGTGTTACCACATATGTATTCGTATATAAATACATATATAGCTTGTCAAATGAGAAGTTTCACTTGAGATGTGCAGAACAGGAAGCAAGACAGCATTCGAAACAAAGGAGAAGCACTTACTCTCGGTTGTCCACTTCGTCGAAGTACACTCATGTTAGTAAACGAACGGGCTCGCACCCATTTGCTAACACAATTAACGCGTACTTTTTCTCAGAATGTACCCTATCTGTAGCCGTCAACGTTTAGTAAGTAAATGAGCTCCGCTGCAGGTAACAGAAATATGCCACTGCGCAACTGCACTCAAGTGAAACTTCTCATATGACAACTTGTAAAATGGTTTATGTCCAATGAAGTGTCATATGTGTTCACCCAAATGTTATGTATTATTTACTTCTTATTCTATGTAATTTACAAGCACTGGGTCCTACTTTTGTTCTTATACAAGATTGGTGTGCATATATAACTGGTTGCTGGCAGAAGTAGCCTCGTGAAGACGCCTACTTTGAATTATTATTATTACTATGAATGTTACAGCAATGCCAGGAGGGAATTGGCTGACTGTTACATGTGGGGAAGTTGCTAATTATACTTCTGTATTTGCGGCTGAGGGTGAATAGCCCTCTGCGACTCCCTGTGAACAACAGAGTGTCTGGCTAGACATAGTCCAATTGAATAGTTCCCTCTGGAGGATGGTTGCGGCCACAACACCTATCAAAATTTGAAATCGATTGAAACACTAATAAGGAAGATGCAGGGGTGTGAAGATGAGAAGTAAAACACACTTTATATAGGTGGCCTTTTATACAGAATCTCTCTGCCCTTTCCCGCATCTTATACGCTATTCCTCCTTATTGTGGACGGTATCTATGGTATTTACTTCCATCGCTTGCTTTATTATTTCATTTCTAATTCCATCCAGCAATGTTTTTTCATAGCAGTTACGCCAACATCCCATTTCCATAGCGTTTAATTTTGTTTTAATCGTCTTATTTATCGTTCATATTTCGGGTCAGTATGCTGTTACAACTTTGCCTTTTTTTTACTTTATTTAGTATGGCTGTTGCGTCTAATTCAGTATCTGATCACACCTAAGCATTTGAATTCATGTACTAATTGTATCACGCCTTCTTCTGTTTCCATTTCACGTCCTTCCCATTGCCCATATTGAACTATTTTTTTAAATGATAATGGGGTCGAGTGACACTTTATTTGAAAGGTATTTTAATTCTGCGTCTGATACTTGAGTATCATAAAAAATATTCATTTAGAAAAGAATGACAGATGATTGAAAATAACAAGTTTATGGAAAAAACTAGGAATTAAAGCAAAAAAGGTATACTTTCGAAATGTTCACCATTGAAGAATGAAGAAGAAGAAAATTCTAGAACACAACAAAACATATTTTATACAACAAAAACTGAATAGTAATACTATTTTAATACATGTTCAAAGTATGGTCCTTGAACTTTTGGGCAATAGAAAAACCTATTTAATATCCCTTCCCGTACTTTTTGGAAAGTTTCAACTCCGATATTTGTACAAGCCTCTGTTATTTTACGTAATTCAGGTTTTTGTTGAAATAGAAAAACCAGATATATTGTGTATATCCGAACACTGGTTCAACAAGAACAATATCACCATCGCTATACTCCAAGGATACCAGTTAATAGCAAGTTACTACCGAATCCAATCCCTAATTTTTACAAAATCTACCGAACATATGCTGGTAAGCAAAATCAAGAATATTGAAGAACTTTCGATTGAACATCACTTCGAGTGCAGCGGTGTGAAAGGTCGTATTAGTGACTTTAAATTCTGTGTAATATCTGTGTACAGACCACCTGGAGGATGCATCATCACATTTATTGACCAATTAACAGTTGCGCTAAATTGTTGCCTCAAAATTTGTACTAACATTATTGTGTGCGGTGATTTAAATGTCGATTACCTAACTGAATCTTACCATAAGCAACTACTTAATGATTTACTTAATAGTTTCAATTTAAAATGCACATCACTCGAACCGACAAGGAATCCACAAGTAAAATCGATTATGCATTGACTAACGTGCCTATCGAATTTTGTGAAACGTCAGCTATTTAGCCCAACTTAGGGGATCATCTAGCTTTAGTTCTTTCCCTTCATATTTTAAACACTAACCCGAAGGTTAGAGACCTTTCAAATAGAAACGTATTTAACTTAAAAGTTCTGTTCAATATGACAAGTTTCCAGGATATATATAATGATAACAATGAATAACACTACATACGCAAATTTTATTAACACAAGTGCATGGGCGCTAGATGACATTTGCCCTGCTAAGCATAGGAAGGTGAGCAAAAACCAACCAATCGACAAAAAGTGGATTTCGCCAATAATTATCGACTCTAGTAAAAAATTAAAAGACCTTTTCTGGCTTTCAAAAAACATTAACCAACCAAACATCACACAAATGTATAAAATTAAAAAGAGAGAATATAGCAATTTGATTAATAACACCAAAAAAGAATATTTCCCCAATCTCATTTATACCTGGCCAAATAAACCAAAAATGGTCTGGAAAATAGTTAATAACACGTTAGGACGCCTAAATGCTCGTAGTGATATCACCTTAACTAACAATGGGGACTTAATTACAAATACCACCCTAGTAGCCGAACTATTTGCCGCACATTTCTCTAGTATAACTGATATCAGTCTCAATAACCACTTTGGTAACGTCCGTTCCAAAGTTTGTACAATCAATACCACTAAGCTAAACAATACTTTTTATTATCAACCTATAACAGGATGTGAGATATCCGACATTATACTCGGCCTAAAAAATGTACACAGCGCTGGTGCTGATGATCTATCTGTCCGCATTCTAAAATCAATACGCGAACATATTGCAGAACCTTTAGCATATCTAATGAATCTGTCCGTTGAATCAGGTACTTATCCAAGCGCTTTAAAAATTGCATCTGTGGTACCTATATATAAGAAAAATGATCCACTTTGTATCAATAACTACAGACCAATCGCAATATTAAACACGATCTCTAAAATATTTGAACGCGCAATGCACAACAAAATTATCAATTTTATAAACACATTTAATTTGTTTGACAACTCTCAACACGGTTTTCGGGCAGGGAGGTCAACAGAAAGTGCCGCTTGCGAATTCGTAGAATACATCTATGCCAAACTTGATAACGGTGAGCACGTCGCGGGGCTTTTCTTTGACCTCTCGCGCGCCTTTGACTGTTTGAATATCTCTTTTGTAATTGAAAAACTAGATCTATTAGGTTTTAGAAGTAACATTTTGACTTGGATAGAATCCTATCTAACCCACAGAAAAATGTATGTAAAACTAAACAATACTGCTTCTAACGAATATGACATTAATATTGGTGTACCCCAGGGTTCGGTGTTAGGCTCATTAATTTTTTTATTATATGTAAATGATATGCCTCAACATATTAGCCTAGGCAAAACTGTAATATTTGCCGATGACACATCGATAGCGGTCTCGGCGCCTAACCCTGAGGCGCTCAAAACTCGTGCGAATTTAGTTGCGAAAGATTTTCACGACTGGTGCTCCGAGAATAATCTAATCCTCAATGCAAGTAAAACCGTCTTTATAAACTTTAACATGCCCGCAGATAAAGGGTTTGAGCTGACAGTTGATAACACCTGTATCGCGGCATCTACCGCAACTAAATTCTCAGGTATTTATATAGACAACTCGATTAATAGGAAGCGTCATATTAACTGGATTAGCAGCAAAATAAGCAAAGCCTGTTTTGCAATTCTGCAGCTCAAGTCCACCCTAAACACTGATAACCTTGTGAATGTCTACTTCTCCCTAGTTTACTGTCACTTGACATATCATGTGATACTCTGGGGCTCTGCAACTAATGTCCACAGAATTTTCGTTAACCAGAAAAGAATAATCAGAATTATGTTTAATTTAGGAAACAAAGAATCCTGTAAATCAACATTTAGGGAAAACAAGTTAATGACATTCCCATATATATATATA
>JABXWE010016612.1:0-25298 GCA_014611495.1 Limonius californicus | reverse complement strand
CAAAATTATCACCTTTGTTTTATTTTTGTGTCTACGGCCAACTAAATTTTGTAATACAATTAAACCTGCAATAATAATATCGGTTATCAGTGTTTGAGTAAACATTTTTTTTCTTCGAAACTATACGAATTACGGAGTTTTTACAAGATTCAAAAAATGAAGCTAATGAATAAGTCTTCACCGTAAAAAAACATAGAATCGTATCATCATCCTTAAAATTCTGAACAAATTTATCAGGGGGTGGGGGTGGTTTTAACCCTTCTCAGATTTTCTTTGGGTTTCTTTCGTTACTGAAAGTAGTGGCTTCCTTTGAAGTGCCCAGGTACCAAATTTCATTAAAATTGGTTCACACGTTTCTGAACAGCATACAAGAATGTGATTTTTTAAGTAAACTTTGAACTCCTCTCACGGGCAAACGGTACATTTTGGTATATGACAAAGTTGGGTCCAATCGACTTCTTTTGACCTCTAGAATACGTGGTAGCTCTATGTCCCAGGAGTTTTGGGACACACTGTATAACACTAATTACCGTGGATACTACCAATTGAAGTCCTGGGCTGATTTCCTTCGACGCGAGTGATTCTCTGTATATCATATAATGGTGCCAAGTGCCATTTGAATCTTTTTTGTGTATAAATAATTATAGACCATCATATTTTCCTGTCGTGCCTCATAAGTACAAACAGCAACACAGTTTTTCCACTCTGGGCCAGTAATTTGAAATAGATCCGCACCTGTAGTTATCTTCTGAATTTTCTCGCTTATAGATGTATTATCGCAGAATCGAACATTGGCTGTCAAATGTACATCATTGATAATATCCATTGCCTCCTCTAGCTGAACACCACATAACTTGTTTCTAATTTTTAATTATTTTTCCATACTTGGAACATATTTGTATAAACTTTAAATCACTCAGGTGCAATAGAACGCAAAACGAAATATTACGTGTCAACTCGCTGTTGTACTTACTATTAAACTAACCTAACTGAACATGCATTATGGATTTATACATTCTGCCCCACTGTCACAATTTTTGGACCATTCTACAGCGGTCGGGAAAGTTCGAAATTCTGTCTTGCTAGAAAGAGGGGCGTGTACCACAACATATTTAAAAAAGGAGCCGCGAAACCAGAAAGTTTGGAGAACGCGGATATAAACTATTAAACGAAAATGTAGTACACTAACTCAAAAGCTTGATGATTTGTTTACCAACTTAGGAAGCAACTAGCCTGAACAACAGAGTATTGTACAAATGATTACCTTTTTAGTACCAAAATTCTAATCGAAAAATGCCATGAGTAACGTTAATATTGATACCGCACGCTAACAAGATAATATTGACTCGAGGCATTCCAAGGTATAACTACGCAACAACCTCTGTAACACTACATGAGACAATTAAAATAAAAATATAAAGAGTGGTTAAACAAGGAGACACGATCTCATCAAAATAATTTACATTGGCACTAGACGCCTTGCTTGTAATAGAAAAGGATTATTGATCGACAGAGAGAAACATCTGTGGTTTGCAAATGATATAGCCTTAATATCGACAGAAGTAAAATAAATTATGTGAATGATAAAAGAACTAAAAGAAATATTAGCTCACATAGGGTTAAAATTAAAGGACTCAAAAACTAAAGTTATGATCAATATCATCTTACCACCACACCTACATAATCGAAAGACTGCAGAATAAGAAGTAGAAGGAAGAATTGGATTATTTTGGGCAGACCTTAAAAACCTTGCACAAACTCTAAAGAATACCTGCCAATATCCCTAAAATCTAAGGTCATATCGCAAGGATGTCAGACAGTAGATAGACCCGAAAGTTACTTGAATGAGGAACCACAACAAACCGACTTACAGGACGCCCATCTATCCCTTGGAAAGATAACCTAAAGAGAAGAGTGAGACACGATTGGATGCACGAATGAAAACTGGAAAAGGCCCTATATCCTGCCATGAATATGAACAGGTTAATTAATGATGACAATGTGCCAATGAAAAAGAATATTACTTATATATTATTCACAGTATAGAATTTTCAGAAATACGCGTACTGATTTTTAAAAAATATACAGAATAATTATTTTAAATATACTCCTAAACCTTTTCAATTTGGTCAGAGCTTCACACGAGCGCAAAATAGATTTCAAACTTAGCTTACATTGAATAATTCGAATCTAACTTGTATTTAAGGTTTACATGTCCCGACGCAAAGCAGAATGAATACCTTTCATCTGGCGTAAGCAGTATAACTATAACTTACGGAATTTGCGAAACTCACCTTCATAATCTTCTATGGTTCTATTAAGCCTCAATAAAGCAATATCGTGGACGCCAGTTCGACGACTGTAATTGACATGGGTTATGGCTTCTTCAATACCAAAATCTACAACGTTGTAGCACTGATTTTCTTGGAAATCGCTGTTAATGCAGTCTTTCTCCTTCTTCACGTTAAATTCTCCAAGTCGAATACCATCACTAAATATAGTGAATAATAGTTAATTGAAGCTTCTATAGCATGCTTTTATTAAAATATCAGTTGGGAGTACGAATTAAAACTGCATTAGCAGTTCTCGTCTCCGTAAGAAACGCCTTCAGTGTATAATAATAGTATTGCTGGTTATGTAACATAATCTATTTGTGTTAGCAGCTCTGAAGACGTCCTTTACAATAGTGACAGAAACGCTAGTAATGCTTCTTACTAAAATTATTTTCATATAGACTTACAGGGTAGTTATTTGTGGGTGAATTATACACTGAGCTGCAGTCAAGACGTATCTACAGTTAATAAGTGACCCAACACATAAGATTGCTTTGGTTCCATCACCTTTGAACTTGTATATAAGCGCAGCGACCCATGGAAATTCGTCAATAGATATCTCACCACCTTCTCGAAAATATTCATCGGCATGTTGATATCCGCAATACCGTCTGTCGGATAAGCTGTTTTGGTGCGAATTTGCTGAAATAAAGGAATGAAGTACAAGCAACTGAATATACCTTTCTTAAATGTTCTAAAATCTGATGTGAAATTTGGAAGGTGGTATATTGGAAACGGAAAAGCCGAAGTAAACAATTTTGAAAGGGTTTATGCAAACATCGCGTTGTCCTTAATTCTATTTACACGACAACGAAACTTCTGAATTGCAGATTAAATAAAAATGTTAGTATTATTAGTAATATAATACAATAAAATAATGGAGTACATAAAACTCTCCGCTTCCCTGGAAAAATTTAAGCAAGGAAGAGATGTATTCGTATTTAAATTTACTAACAATAGCTTTTAGTAATAGAGTACTGGAAAAATATACTACGTGCCAATTGGATGTATGTTTTGCGTATCGTCAGTGTGGTGTGAAAGAAAATGATCTGCCAAAAGAAAAGGAAACATCGTGAAAAATTTAAATACCTCATTAAACAACATAAATTATTACTCGAAAACTCCATTCGGTATCATATTTAATTTGTATACATTATATATGGTACATTTCACTGGAAGAGAAAAAACCTAACCCTACTTATCAAAACTTACTCTTACTAGCTTTTTAAACTGTTGTTTCACAGGAGTTCATTTCTACTACAACGGCTTAATTTCACGTTAGCTGTTTTCTTTTGTTATTATTCTACAACATTTAACCTTTCTGTGCAATAATAATATGATATTTCAGTAACCTGTTTACGTATTTTTTTTGTATTTGATTTATGTGGTTCTTGATAATGTTCTGCAGATACTTCACGGGTAAACAAATACAAAAGTATTACCATGAAGGAACTTGTATGTAAGCATATTAAGTAACTCTACATACCTGATAACGAAAGTTCAATGGCGACCATAAATGTTAGCGACAATTTTACATTCATTATAGAAATCGCACACACACTACTATGTTGGATGGACATGAAATAGAGTCTGATTAGCTGCTTTAAACCAGTTGTCGAGGTTGTTCACGGTAAAAAGGTTTCCTCAAGACCGAGTTTGTATTTTTTCATTGTGGTAATAGTGCTGATTTAAGATAAATACAGAAAACAAGTATGTTGTAGCATAGCCGGTTTACGGTTTAACTATTTTAAACTAGAGAAATGGATTTTCCAATTGCAAATTTACATCTTGGTTTGATGTGTATAGTGTATGTAAAAGTGTGAAATTAGCTAGACATAAATAGGTCAAATAATTTTATAAGCACTCTTGCACACACCCGCGCCCAGTATGAACGGTGGCGAAAGCTACATATCTGCTGCTAATTCCTGTTTGAATCCAGTAAAATTTATTTCATGTTCTTTAAATTGGAATAAGTGGAGGTTTATCTTGTAAGATAAAATTCCTGAATGGAGGATTACAACAATACCAGGTTATTACGATGTATGAATAAAGTTAAAAGATAAAAATGATACACTTTGCCTAGACTTGCCCCTAGTTCCAATAGTAATCTCTATACAGATTTTTGAAACATACGATTATGCCAAGCAGATATTTTTTGTATTTTTGAGCTTTCAAGCGATGCTATTCATAATATACTAGAAAATATGCATTGCGTTCGATAACAACGGTCCCAGTTTAATAGCAACTTGATTATTCAATTAAGAATTATTATTCATTAATAATAATTAATAGAATATTATAAAACAAAATTGACTACAATACAGTCTCATTACAATTGATGAAACTAAGTTGCATCTATTATTATACAGTATAAAATATAGCATATCTACATACCAGATTACAACTGAATTATTTAGCAATCAAAGCTATACTAAATATGTCATGTAAAAACTGTGATAAATGTATATCATATTGGTACACATTTTAGAAGGAACGGTGAATCGTCCCGCGACGAAACATGTGGCGGCGAACTACAGCAAACCCCAGGTTTCACATTATATTTCATCTGTACTTATTCTCGAAAACCGATTCCGGAATATATTGGATTAACCTACTTCTATTTCGGCAATACTACTAGGGCAAACACTTGATGGTGTAGGCTAGAGGCAATGTAAAGGGCGTATGGGTAATATTTGCGGGGATACCTGAAGGCTGTTGCGTATAGGGATGCCACTATAATCTCGTTTAAGGTAGTTGTTGCCATGGCGCACTCACCCAGGTAGAGAGGCTTAGGTATTCTCCGAGGCGCCAGGATAGCAGCGTGTTCGCGTAGGTTTTACGGTCACCCATCCCAGTGGTGTCCGTGCGGATCGTCGCTTATGAATACTGTTCGACCAGTACTCACATTTATTTGTCACAGACTATAGATTAGCACGTTAGACTCCTACGCTGGAGGTCTGAGGTTCAATTCCCAGTACCGTAGCATTAGATTTTTAACGGCCGTAGTAATCCTTCTGGAGTAAAAGTGTTTACACTTCCCGTTGTTCAAAGTCCAGTTAAGCTGTAGGTCCTCCATGCCTGTGGTACTTTAAAACGCGCAACACAGGAGGCAAAGAGAAGATCGCCACGTTTCCTAAGACACCCAGCTACAAGAAAAGAGAAAAACTTAAAGATTTTTAATTTGCCGTTTAGAACATCAATAGTTCTGACATCGCTCCACATACTACATCGGATAGTATCAAAACCTGGATGTTTCTAAATTCCGACATTATGTTATGTTCGTTTGATTTTGCCACTTCATAGGAATTAGAGTCATTCTAATTATCGTTCCTAAGTCGATTACTATTTAATTATTTTCAAAGATTAATTTACGGGAGGTCACTTTTGCGAAGCTTCCGAAAGGTTCCCATTGTTCCGCTTGTCGTGCTTGTTTAGTTTGGATCGAAAATAGTTCTTGGAATCCCTCGTTTGCAGAATGGCCCGGAAGTTCCACGTGTTAATTTTGTTCTAGATTTATTGCGGCATATTTCGTTATATGGCGTAATACTTTCGGCCGCGGAATGCTTCCGTTCGTTCTGTCAGGAGTCGACTTAACATCTTCGTTCGACCTGGTTGCCTATTAAAACCTCGGTGTCGTGAACAAGACAAGGCAAAAGTAAGTGCTAGCTTCTGAGGGTAAACGCACGTGGTTTTTGGAGACGTTTTATGTTTTATGGCAGCGCCTCTGCTAAATTAATATATCGTATTGTTTTCTTGCCTGGGGCAAAATAATTCTCAACTTGTATCGGATTAAAAATATTAGCAGAGTGTCGGCTTTTTGTAAACACAATTCAGTGCAATTTTTTTCTCGACGTGTGTCGGATTCAAGCCTTGAACCCCGTGACAGCTCAGTGGAAGCTGTGAATGCCGTGGCAAGTGATAATCCCGTACAGCGGGTTCTCGTCTTTCTTTTTTTTTCTTCAAAGAAAGTCTGGCCCGTAACGTTGTCTCCACCGTAATCCAGCCTTCAGGGGCGTGCCTTCGAATTTTGCTTCCCGAAGAACCCAAGAACACCCCAACTGTACCTCTCTCTACTCCCTATCGAAGAAAAATAAGGTAAAACTTGCCAATGTACTGTACAGTGTTTGCTTTTCCCTGTTTATCAGTGCTTCGTTAATAACTAAGAAATAGAACAGCTTAATTCCCTTGTAATATTAGAAGTGAGGCAACCTTCAGTTAATAAATACCGCAAGCCAGGGACGGCGAGCCTTTCGGTTTGGACATTCCTACAATCCTTTGTTTATCTGATAGTTGTTTTTCCTCTTTGCTCTAAATTGCATTATTTGTGTATTATATTTTACTCAATAGATTTAGATGCAGTTAAATCGAGTACGATCTTTTATTCTGGTATATTTTATTGTGTGCGTGAGCTTTATATACAGAAGGAGGCACAATGAAGGTGAGTCCGATTCCCGTAAGCTGCTGGTTTCTCGGCCTTCCAGGAGAACTGGTAATCTGCTGTGATTTGGAGGGGGGCGCCTACTAATTTTGACCTACTTTGTACACAACTACGTTCGATTTTTCTCCCTTAAGCGTTTCTCGTGAACCACCTGTACTCTTGTGAGTTAAGCCGAAGGCACTTCCGTCTCTCCTGTTGCGGGTCGACGAAAAAGCTCGTTTGGCCCGCAGCAATTAGCCCAAAAAATGCTTAATTTTCGCAGTAACCGTAATGCTCATGTATGGCGTTATTGTAGTCATCAAGTACTTCTGGTTGCTAAGTAACATAGATGCATTGCAGAAGCATGTTGTTTGTTTTAGGAATTTCCAGATTAAGTTTCGCTTTTGCACCGGTTGTAGCGAGATAGACGAGCACAAACGCATCTTTCTTTCACTTAGGGAACTTTTTCTTCTGTTTCAGTAACTCGTGGATAGGCATAATAGGTTGGAGCGTTTTTAAAGTTCACATATAAGTAATGTAACCGAAAGGGAGAGACAGTACTTTGTTGTGCTATTCTATTTACTCTTGTAGCCCGCTATTAACTGTGGAACGACTACAGTTCGTCTTAGATACGTTTCAGAGCTCTTTTTGGTCTCTATAGTATTAGGTCCCGCTGTAATAACAGCAATCTCGATTTTGGAAGGATCATACAGAGGATAGAGGTATGCTATGCTGCTGCGTAAAAGTCTCCCGAGTAACAAACAAAGAATGGTCTGCTGCTACAAACTCTGAGAGGGATTTAAAGCTTACTGCTGTAGAAAGACACTCGCTATTCTGCAGGCATAGGTCACGACACTAATAACAAGCAGTACCACGGACACGGAGTTCTCAGCTAGATAGCTCCCAGCTTAACTTCTATAAGAGATTTATTCGTCCAGATTGATGTAATGGTATTTAACACCTCATCTCAAAGTGTTTTTGAACATATCACTTGAACTACATGACTTACGGATATTACTTCGACTTCTTCGTTTATATAAAACATTTCCTAAAAGAAGAAATTATTGAATAAGAGAGCAGCAAGTAGGCCAGTTGGTTATACAATTAAAATTATATTTAAAGCATGTAAAAATTTCTAATGATATACGCTATTTTAATTTATTTCCTTGTATACATTTCTTTACAAAACAAAAACCAACGTTAATTATGTAATTACTTATTGTTGACATTCTCCGCCTGAAATACTTACATTTTAATTTCCCTCCTACACTTTTACTAGTATGTGAACAATAAATAATGAACAACTATCTATGCAGTTCATTTCAATCAATTTACCGCCAAGCCCGTTACTGACACACCATCCGTAAAAGGTTGGTAATTCTGTAACTTACATAAAAATAAATAGCGTTACCACAAATATATACAATTCCTACATCCTGAGACATTTAGATTGCTTCCTAAAAAAATAGTATTTAAAAATATTAATTGTATAACTTTATTTATCGTGTCAGGTTGGTGGGGAATTAAGTTATAATGAAGGCAAAAACGATTTAAAATCTTTATTTTCACACTACTAGTGAGTACAAAATGTAGCACAAGAATGAGTAAGGTTATACTCATTATGCATACCTATTACACATGTTACAATTACAATGCTGTCTTACACGAACAAGTTGATAACGCTGTCCTTCCAAGTGTCTTCAGTAATTATAATATAATTGATATCTGTTATGTAATCTTCTGGGTAGAAAACCCAAGCAGCAGTTCTCATACATTTGCGTCGTCCTGTCATTATTTATGCCACATTTTTTTTAATGTTGGCAATGTTAGAATCGACCAAAGAAGACGGGGTTTAAAACTCAAGTCATTTAATATAATTGTAGGATAAAACTAGCAGCGCCTTCCTTCTGAAAACAACACTGTAAAAATAAAAAAAAAAAGCGAATATTCAGAATAATGTACAAAAATAATTAGGATATTTTAATTTAGCTAAATATTGTCTCACTCTTACACCTCCATTAGAAATTATTGCTCGTACAATGAACAATATTGCAACAATAACTTTGTATGACTGTACGTTATTAAATGAGTAGATTAACGCAGGTACAAGACTAGTATTATTTACCTAAAAATGTGTCTATTGGCTGCTAGATATGTATTTCAAATTTAGATTTACATTTATCAATATATAGGTACTTTTTGTCTTATTTCTGTTTATATTCCATTTATTCCCTCTCACATTACCTAAATACTATTCTTATAGTTCCAAAAGTGTATATTTTGTACATCAGATTTCTATATAATTATCACAAATTCTCGACTTTCAATATACTTCTCCAAAAAGTCAGTTTCCGGTTCTTCATGAGAAGTGCAGGAAATCGTAATGTCATCTGAATAAATCATATTGGATTTACCATTATCTAAAATATTAATACCTTTATCTTCGAATATCAGAATCATACTCATCAAAGTTTTACAATTCCATTCGTTATTGGCCAAAGTAACATTTGATAAAGTTGAATGATGGGAAAGGAAACTTTCGGCGTCAAAAAACTTTAAATTATTATCATTTATATATAAAGATTCCATCACGACGGAATCAGAAAAGCAATTCTCTGAAAGTGCAATAAGTTTATTGTGACCTAAATAAAGGCTCCTGAGTTTTTTTAAAGTTCGGAACACATCGCAGTCTAATTTTACAAGAAAATTATTCTCCAAGTTCAATTCTGACAAGTTTTCCAATCCTTCAAAGCAACCCTCATCTAAAAAGCTTATAAAATTGTTATTCATGTGTAATGTTTTTAAAAGTATCAATCCTTCGAACAAGTGTCTACGAATTATAGTCCAATTGTTGAAACTCAAAACCAACAGGTCTAAATTAATCATATTTGCGAAGGAATGACTCTCAAGTTTATTCAGTCTGTTATTAGATAAATTTAAACTTATTGCCGTATCTAGTGAGCTAAAAACGCCAAATTCAATTTCAGATATATTGTTATGGTGTACTGAAAGAAGTTTTAAGTTTGATAGCAAGATAAAATTGTATGCTTTTAATTCCAGCAAATCGTTGTTGAAGAGGTAAAGTTCTTCCAAGTTAACTAACGCACTTAAAGCATCCGACGCTATTTCTGAAATATTGTTATTGCTCAGGTCTAATGATTTTAAATTCACAAACGATTTCCACACCCCTGACTGTAGTGCAAATATATTGTTGTGGCTTAATTTTAGTTGTTTTAAATTTGATTGTAATTCGTCCGAGCTGGGAGATTCTGGTTTGATTTTCCGTATTTTATTGAAACTCAAATCCACCGTCTCTAATTTTGGTAGCCTGACGAAAATCTCGAGGTATATTTCCAACAGCGTGTTATTGTTTAATCTCAATTCTACAGCTTCGACTAACGAGTCAAACGTTTCTGGTTCTATTTTCGATGTTCTGTTGTTATAATTATTGATCAGTCTTGCTGGATTTAATTCCATTAGCTTATTATTTTCGAGACTTAATTTTTTTAGAGCAGTTAGCGGATTCAAAGCTCCTTGGTCTACTTTCCAAATATTGTTGTTGTTTAAGTGTAACTCTACTAACGTTTTCAATGAAGCAAATGTTTTCGGTTTTAGCTCAGCGATATGGTTGAACTGAAGATGTAGAAACTTCAAATTTGAAAGCGGATCCAACGCACCGGGTTCTATTTCCGTTATTTTGTTGAAGTTGAGGTTCATGTAGGTTAATGTTGATAATCCTTCAAAAACATCCTGCTTGATTGCTGTTAAGGCGTTATTGTTAAGCATCAATTTTTCAAGTTGATTCAAGGAAGCAAATGTTCTAGGTTCTATTTCTGACAAATTATTGTTGGTGATAACTAAAAATGCTAAATGAGTTGGTGGCCGCAAATCCAACGTTCCTGCTTTCAGTTTTGTTAATTTATTGTTTTGAAGATGTAGATGTGTCAGGAAAGGTGCAAAACCTGTAATGTTTATTTCCGATATGTTGTTATCGTTAAGATGCATCTCCACTATATTTGGTACTGAATTAAATTTGATTTTAGAAATTTGATTGTAATGCAGACGAAGATCACGCAAATTTTTTGAACAATCTATATCTTCTTGTTCCAGCTGTGTTACCTTGTTATGCTGTAAGTACAAATACAGCAACGCTGTCAATGATTTCAAATTTGCTATTTTAATAATAACATTATTTTCGAGGCGTAACTCTATTAGAGCTTTAAGAGAATCGAAGGTTTTCGGTTTTATTTCAATTATTTGGTTGAACTCAAGATGCAAAGATAGCAGTTTTGTTAACGCATCGAATGTACCTGGTTTTATTTCAAATAGTTTATTGTTGTTTAGACGTAACTCCAATAATTCCTCCAACACAGCGAAAGTATCGTGTTCTAGTTCCGATAAACTATTATTTTGAAGCTGTAAACTTGTCAGACTTGTCAATGATGACAACGTTCTTTTTTCTATTTTTGTTATCCTGTTGTCATGCAGATTTAAACGTTTAAGTCCGGTTAAGGAATTGAAAGTTCCTGAGTCAATTTGTACAATGTCGTTATGGTTAAGACAAAGTTCTTCCAAACTAATTAATTTCCTAAAAACATCTGTTTCTATTATCGTAATATGGTTAAACTGAAGACGTAAATACTTCAGGGCGGGGAGAGTATCAAATGCTCCCGATTTTACTGTTGAAATGTTGTTGTTATCGAGATTTAAATATATCAAATTTGTTGGTACTAAGAAAGTTTGTGGGGTTATTGCTGTAAATTTATTATAGCTTAGCAATAAATACTTTAAATTTGAAAGAGAATTAGCTGTTGTGTTAAATTGCAGTATGCGATTATGGACCAGGTTCAATATTTCTAAGTTTTCCAATCCATCTATTGTTCCAGGTTGTATTTGTGTTATTTTATTGTTCTGAAGGTGGAATTCTCTGAGGTTAGGCAACAAATCCAGAGATCCTATTTTAATATCATTTATTGCGTTGTTATAAAGGGACAATATTTTCAAAGTGGAAGTTCCATTCGTGTCACCTGGGATTATTCTAGCGATTTCACTGCGATCAATTATTAATTGTTGTAACGAACCAACCAAAAAGATGTTACAATTTAATTCATGGATATCAGTTGCATTATGTAGCCAAAGAGTGTTTACATTCTTAAAGCCAGCGAGATCAGAAATCACTGTAGTTGCTCTACAACTATGGCACTCTATACTTAATATATTGCTATGATCACCAGCTATTTTCAGCGGTTTTGTTATATTTGAGCATTTTAACAATTGACGTTTAATGCTACAGTCAGCTAGTACGAGTTTAACGATGATAATAGAAATTATTATCACTTTTAGAAACCTTGTCATGTTGCCTGCGTTGAAAATTCTTTAATTCTGTAAAAGATAATAAATATTACATACGCCATTCAGGTTTTGAAACATTTTTGGAGTAAAATTCATTTATTCATCAAATGTACTACTTTCTTAGTTCTATTATTATATTATTTATTAACGTTATAGTTTGTTTTAGAAAATATTTTAAAAAACTTGACTAGCGAGGCTTACACCGTTTCTGTCTTCAAGAATCATATTAAAACACTCAACCACAAGGTTCAATTTGTAACTCAGAAATAAAGCCTACTTGCGAAAATTACTAAAATATTAAAACTAAAATGGCACACCCCAGCTGCGAAAATACGTCAAAACACCAGAACAAATATTCATCAGTATGACTCACAAGGACGGGGTGAACAATCTATATATTATGAACTTTAAAATCTGTATTAATTACTACAAACAAGGTCACGAGACTTACACATACTACTAACTACTAATACGTGGGAATACTGGATGTGGAAAACCAATCGTCTGCCTTTAATATGCATGCACGCTATAACATTTACTACAATTATTTAATATGTACTTGTAACTTTAGGCGTTTGAATTGTTTGATAATAAGGAGCAGAATCCTTACAAGCTTAATCAAAATATTTAACAGAACTATACAAGCTTCCTTGAGAGTGTCTATCTACAACAGCAGAGTTTTTGTTTAATATGAAAAAAAAATAACATTACATGTACGTAAAGGAGTCCATAAAACGACGGCTGGATACATTAGAAAATACCATTACATACGGTTTTTTCATTATAAAAATAAATGTTGCTAGTAGGCAGAACATCAAGAACATAAAAACGTACATTTTTGCAAAAACTGGCAAAAAGTATGCAGAAAAAATATAATCTGACTTGCTGCGCTTCTACATGTTTTAGAATAGATTGAATCTAGTAGCTTTGAATGCTAAAATACAAACTGTTACCGTCCAAACGATAGTTTTCGTCAACTCGCAACAAAATTTGTGGGAAAGACTTTTCAGCTGGCTCATGGAGGAAGGGGGTTCGTTGAAAACGCTTATGGGAAGAGATTTCTGGTTGTTACAATGTTCACAGCAAGTGAAAATAAGTGGGAGCCACCCTTTCAAGTCACAGCTAAACAAAAATCCTCGTGAAAGGGTCAAAGACTGACAGCTTACGGGGAATCGAACCTACCTTATTGTGCTTTCCCAATAGCTAAATACTTCTTATAAAATATATACATGAAGGAAAATACACAAAAATAACAAGTCATGAATTTTGAATAATAAAATAAACAGAGGGCTTCGCAACGTCCGAATTTTATGGTTCGCCGCTACTGACCAGATATTTACTGTAATATATATAAAAAAAGAGCTGCGTAGCCAATAACCGCTGGGTTACAAAAACAAGCACAATTAATTTGTAAATTATTATACAATTGGCAACTGAACGTTACTTTATTTCGCTACTGATTGCTTCCTTTATTTAATTAATCCGACTTTTCGTCGATTTTGAAACGAGAAAAACGTAAACGGGAAAGCCTTAATTACAGAAACAATTATCAACCTGGACTAGCCACAAAAAAGACGATGTGTGAACACCTAAAGATTCTGGCCCCGACTGCCTTGTTTTTAACCGGCTCCCACCAAGTCGGCTGGTACAGTTCTCAAAATTAACCAAAACCCGTCCAATTCCAAGGAGATGATTCCAGGATAATTTTCGTCGATGCAGACGCAATAATGCACAGTCCAGAGATAATATTTCGAAATGTGACTTAAGATGCTTTATTTAGGAATTAAAATAAAGAAGTAAATTTAACGATTCTTTGAATTTGAGTAAAAACTAGGCAAACGTCACAAAGTGACTAATTTTAATTAACTGTGCAGTTCTTTTAAAGCTGTCAAATTATTGACTATTGTTTTATTAGTTAGCTTTTAAGTAAATTTTCAGTTGTTTTAAAGCTGTCTAATTAATTCATTATTTTTATTCAGTTTCTGTAATATTGGCTATAAAATATTGTAACGCAGAGCAAACTGATGTGTTACTGCTTTTGGAATTTTGTGAAGGAAATTGTCGCAGAAATGTTAGAATTTATAGGTGAAAGGAACTTTTACTACTTTTACTAACATAGAAAGATGTCTTCTAGAAACGGACACTTTTGCACCACAACTGCGAATCGTGGGCGTTCGCATGTAATTCGTACCCCTTAGGTGGAGGAAAAAAATTCAGAAAGGTGTTACAAAAAATTATCACACGAGCCCCCACAGGGTTAATAATAGGACAAAAGACAAATCTGTTCGTAACTGTCCTGAAACGCCGAAATATTACCCACGAGTAACTCACTGCAACGTATGTTGTGTTCACCACGGCTTACTCGTCTGCGAAACGGGTGTGGGTGAATCGACAACAAAATTCCCAAAAGAGCACCAAGATCCTTCGCCAGTCGTCGTGCAGCGATTGTTATGACCTATCTTAACGGATCCAAGTAAGGGTAAACTCTTACAACGAGGAATAAAACTTACGGGTCTCAACATACAAACAAGAACACAATAAAACGCCAAAGTGGAGTGAATGCTGTAAATAAAGTCTCTATATACATAAATGTAACATAATAAAAATTTTCATGACCAACTGTGCAATTAAAAATAAATCAACAGTAATATTAATAAGGTTAAATCAAACTTTTTACACCCTGTATATTATGCTAAAACTAAACAGTTAAGTTGCAACTTATTCGCACACTCTGTATATGAGTGCCCCTACAATTTTAAGGTGAAACCCAAATTGTCAAAAATTACCGATAACGTAAATACGGTCTCGTATGACAAATAGTAGGCAGCAATAAATATCCAAATGGCAAACTCAAATTTCTGATCTAACTTAATGAATGCCCAACAATTCTATAAATATCAGCTAAGCAGCATAAAGCACAAATTACAAAATACATAAATGAGTAAACCACTTGAGGTACAACCATAATTTATAACTGACTCAAAATTAGTCAACAGATTAATTAAGTATACGCAGAAAATACAAAATTCGGAAGTACATTACAATACTTATTAAATTATATGATTTAAGCAACAGGTCAACTAATTCGAGAAAACTCGAATTGAGGGAAAGTTCCCAGGCGAATGAAGTATGACAAGGAAAGCAATTTAGCGGACGTAACCCCTATCTGAAAAAAAACCGATCTAAAAATTCGCAAAACTAAATTAATAATTATTAAAGTCCGAATACGAACTTCCGGAAGCTGGCGAAATGACGCAAGGCCTGGCGTTAAGTCAGCTTAACCAACGCGTAAAATGTAAACGGTAGCGCCGAAGCGAATCGTTTATCGCTATGAATCAATCCACATAATAGTCCTATAATACCAGGAATTGTACTCATTATTTTTAGAAATTAAGTTGCCGATTGTATAAATTGCAATAGTCACGTAGCCGAGAAAATAGACACAACCACAACTGACAGCGGTCTGAAGTTAGTGCACATCAACTTTATTTACGAACATCACAGTCAAAAACTTAATTAAATATCAGAATAGAGTTACCAAAAACAGATGAAAAATTAAACTGAATGAACCTACTGAAGGTAAGTGACCAGTCGCAAATGCATATTAAAGTTCAAACCGGTAGACCAAGAAGTTAAAAATACAAAATATACACAGTATTGGCTTGAGCATCGGCATGAAAGAAGCTGGACTTTCTTTTCGTGAAATTGGTAGATGGGTAAATCGGGACCACACTACAGTTGCACGAATATGGTCTGCTTGGTCAGAAGAAGGCATTCAGCGATATCGTCCAGCTGGTAGACCTACACATAGCACCAATGTTGGTGAAGATCGACTTCTTCGAAGAATGGCTACACGAGACCGCTTTCAAGCAGCAAGGTCTGTTGCCGCAGATTGGATCTGAGCTCTTCACCGCCGCGTAACAATTTACGGAAGAATCTCTTCTTTTGGGCTGCGATACTACCGTCCATTCCAACGGCTCCCTTGAACTGCACATCACAAGGCTGTTAGGCTTGCTTGGTGTCAAGAGCAGCATTGGAATCAGCAATGGAACGACATTGTCTTCAGTGACGAATCAAGATTTTGTTTGTGGGCAAATGACGGCCGGAGGAAGGTACGTCGATATCGAGGAGAAAGACGAAATCTAGAGTTTGTTGAAAGACGCCATACAGCTTTAACATCTGGAATTATGGTTTGAGGTGCGATTTGTTTCGGTAGAAGATCAGCCCCCAGGAGAACATAGACCACTTGATAGAAAGCATGCCACGATGAGTAAATGCTTGCGTTGCTGTTCATGACGATTATTAATTTTGTTTTCGTTGTTCTTATTGTTTTCTTATAGTTGTTAATCTTTTTTTATGAGAACCTGATCATTTCATACGCAATAATGAAACATTATTTTAGCAAAGTTTCAAACCCGTAGCTTTATTTTTAATGGATAGTGCATTTCATATGAAACGAAGTGTATATGAAAATTTGCAAAGACAAAAAAGTATTAATGAATTTGCCTTTCTAGAAAGAAAAATATCCAAGTGCTCGACATAATAATTAAAAAGTAATGTTCCAATTAATGTTGTGACACCCGTGTTTCATGCACTGCTGCGAACTAATAATAACCAACATTACACACATCACCTACATGGAACGGCAACCAAATATTATTCAAATCGATCGAGGCGTTGTTAAGTTATAAGCTAAACTAGATTTTCCAAAACGAATTTTAAAGCTGAATACTGGCTTAATTCACATTCAGATATAGGTAAGCTAGCATAAATCGTCTTATTTTGGGCTCAGGAGTGTGTGGTTAAGCTATGTCTACACATTTTAGAGACATCCTGTATATATTGTATGTATATCTTATTTTAACAAGAAATGGTTGGTGCGTGTAATGTGCATATATTTTAAATCTATCTAGTTGTAGTTTTAAACATATTTACTTATTTATATAGAATATTATTGCTGTTTGAGGTATGGAACAAAAACCCCAATGTAGTTATATCTAGTCTACTTCACACAGTCTATACAGCTATATTTATTAAAAATCTTGAAAGAACTTGGAAGTAATTCGTCCATATTTGTCAAGCAATTCCAAGGCCAAGTTTTACCAGATAAGAAAGTCAGAACAACTAACTGTTAAGTGTGTATAGAAATATTAAACTACCTGACTTAATTTTAAAATGTAGAGAAACAAGTATCGCCAAATTTCAAAACGTTTTTAATAAAACTCCAAAATGAGGTAATAGTTACTTTAATATTACCATTACGTTACGTTTCGCCCAGGATATCGGGCTTCTTCAGACATTCTTTGAAGGTAAACAGAACAAAAACGTTTTAAATTAATAAACCTTGCCAAAAATATACATATTTTCTAATTACTTTACTTAACTAAGGCATGCGTTTTCTTTTCCACAACCAACCCTTACGTGCAAACCATTGGCTTACATAATTTTCATAGCCAAATTAGATTATTATAAAGGACAACGGCCCAATATTTTAGTGTCCTGATATATTTATTAACTAAACCATTTTCATAGATTAATTATTAGTAGTACACGTTTCTATCGATATTACCTGGCAATGGATTTAGTACGCCATTAAAATATTGGTTGTAAACCTAATAACTAAAACTTGAGAGTCAACTGAATTAAAGCTTGGGCATTCAATCTATATGCAGCACTTACTATTTAAATTATAAATTTACTTATAAGTATCTACCTGATTTATCAACTTTCTGCAGATTTTGATGCAAAGAAGAAACACGAATCTATTTTCCTCTAACTACACAAAATTCAAAAGTATTTTGTTACTGGTAATAATCGAACGAAAGATACTCGTTTAAAACCAGTAACGTACAGCAACTGCTAGCCAACTGACACCGCACGTTTTTGCTTGCTTTATCACATATTCATAGCTGCTCTTTGTTGCTGTTACCTTATCTATCCATTTTATGATCATTTTAAGAAAAATTAGATTCACTATTATTCGTCAAAGCCAATATTGGTTTAGTATTTTAGGTAAAGTATAAATATAAATATTTTCAAATAATTCTATATTGTCGTGTATTTTATGGTTCTATTAAACCAAAGAGCACTATATCGTTGGTTAAACACGAGGTTAACTTCTAGACGCCGCCGGTGACCTTCCCCGTAGCTATTTGATGTACACTTAAAATCTATGTATCTCTGACAAAAAGTTATCTGTACAAAGCATTGACGTAACTAGTGTGAGAAGGAATTCCCATTATTACAGGCCATTAAAGCTTTTTCTATTTTTCTGCGAAATTTTTCGATGCAGTATGTCTTCTCTCAAGTTAAGTTCATTATTGACGCAAACATTTTCTGTACGACTTATTTTAAATATGTAATTTACAATAGTACCTTGCGACAGTAATGCCTTTTTTAAAGCTCCAGTAAAAAGGTGTTGTTGAATATAATGCACTTCATTACGAACAGCACAATTTTATATTGAATTATTTAACTTTTGGTATTATTTGCATTTGTTAGTTCGTTAGTTCTGTCAGTTTTTCTATTACTGACACATCTCTTAATTGCTGTGCTGAAAAACCCGCCGACACGTCAATTTAGATTTTTGAAGTGGTATCTTTTGACCCAAATGTCAACTTAGCATCGCTTCCGGTTTTCCCGGATGTGACACCAACTTTTTGATTTCAAATAGAACACCTTGTATATGTATATTTTGACGGATTTGGATAGATAATCAGTAAGCGTTTTCAGTACACTCAAATATGATATAAATTTACAAAAATATTTATTATAAAGTAATTTGATAATCTCTTCTTTTGAAGATTGCACACTGTACATTCAATGCAATTTTTCTTCTGGCTAGTTCCTACAGAAGTTAATGAATTTGTCAAAATTACTAGTGACAACTAATAATTGCAGTTTTTTAATAATTAATCTCATAAATAGTATCCCATCAATAATCAAGGTCTGTCTAACAGAAAGAGAACGAATAGAAATACTCTTGATTAAAGAGCAGATTATATGCAAAGCGCATATATTTTAATTTTTGCATATCTTTGACTGTAGTCAATTATGTGGACGAATTACACTGATAAGAGTTAATTACCGCTAATTAGTGATTGCATAAACTTGCATATTTTGGCCTTTTGCATTACTCGAATTTTCGTCAAGTGGTCAAAACAAGATTATTAAATTCCGAGTAGTGCACACAGATCACCGACAATTCACAGCTGGACAGCTAATGACATGTCCCTGGAATTAGCGACAGTTTGAAGTACTGGCCTCATCCATTTTATTACATGTTTCTTGTTTATCAACGGATGGTGGATATTGAATGGGATACATACCTACATTTTGTTTGCAAATTATTTTCTCTCATTGAGTAACCCTATAATAGAATCTTCTCTCGTCGTTACAACGTGTCCGATACTCCGATAGTGTTGATCTCTTGCGAATGTTATACATTAACCATATACAGAACTAGTAATGGATGGCAACCAAATATTTTATCTAGCTTGCAGCAAACTGGTAAGTTAAATAATTTTTCTTATATAAATTAAAATTATTTTTCATATTATTATGTACGTAACTAAAACAAAGTCATGACAGGGAAGGTAGTGTTTGTTTTGTTTTCAACGAGTATCAAAAATTCTTATACTATTATTTAACTATATGTCGTTGTAGGTGTCTTCTGAGAGAAAATCCTTGGTAAATCAGCACACTAAAACTCCTTCACATATTGCAAAATGTGAAAAAATGGAAGCGAAGCAATTGTTCTCAGCAAACCATGACTCAATGTTCAGGAACGAGTTCCAAAAACTCGGAGCAAGAAGAATTTAATAAGGAGTTATGTAAGGCATTAATTTCGTCTAATATACCATTATCGAAATTAAATCGTATTAATTTAAAATCGTTCTTACATAAATTCTGTAAACAAAATGTACACGACGAAAGCACCTTACGAAAAAATTATGTAAATTCTTGTTACATTGAAACAATGTCTGAAATTAGACAATAGTATGGTATAGTATACAACAATTTTGAGAAAACTCTAATGCGAAACTAATGGGCTATCAAAGTTTATTATATTTTCAAAAAAATATTTTCCAAGAACCATTCTCAAAATATTAATTAAATTTAGTAACATGATAGAGGCCAGAAATACTTAAAAATGCATCTTTGCTTACTAACGAAGTCTTTACTGAAGCCTTCTAAAATGTCGGCCTTTACTGAAACCGATTGCCGATTAATTATAAATATTATCTTGTGCCCTTCTAGAATGTCAACATAATAGGACCATATATTTTTTTGAAAATACATAATCTATCTGAAAAAATCACAGGTTCCGAAATGATTAAAATATTTATTAACGTAATTTCCGAAAACAGCTCTAAGGATTTTGCTAAAATATTTGCAAGCAATAGAGGTTGTTCTTATTTACTGACTAAACTTAACTTTCAGGTCTATGACTTTTCGAAAATTTTGAAGTTTAGTGGTCTATAGAAAACTTATTTTCACATTATTACTTACAAATTATGCATCAATATAAAAGTATTGTTTCGTATATTTAGTGTACGTAATAAAATGCTAGCTGTTGATTTAGTAGTCAAATAATCAATCAAAACTGTGTGTATAGACTGCTCAAATATTCAAAACTTTGGTCGCATTGCCATTTACTCGAGAGATAAACCACAAAAGATTTTAATTGGTAATCATTAGAATTTGATGATAATTGCTAGAACTTTTTAGAGACTGTGAGCGCATTTAATACATTTATAAAACATATTTTTGTATTGCTGTATAAGATACTAGGACTTGCACCACAATCAGACAAACCAGTTTAAAAATAAATTAAAATGAATTGTTTTGTTGTTTCGATTGCTTCTTGACTCGAATAAAAGAATACAATTTAAGGAGAGATAAATTAGATGCAAAGTTAAAACACTGCTTTATATAATCGAAACCCTTTTTGTAATTTGTAATTCTATCTTGCTTTCTTAGAATATTCGGATGCGCACGTTCGCTCTGTAAAATAGGAAAAACAGTAACAAAAAAATAAAATTGAACGCAAATAGATTACAGGTATGGGATTCACCAGTAAGGTTGGGATCTAAATTTTTATAAATGAAATTTGATGAAGCTTTACGAACACCAATGTTTATTTATCTAGTTGAACAGACGCTAACCAACTATTTATTAAATAGCAACGTCTATTCATGCAATTTATTTTATAAGTTATAAGTAATTTTATTATTGTACAAGAGATTCAAATTTACACCAAACATTATTTTATAAATATCGAAGAAAACTTCTTGGCCGGATTAATAATAAAACACAGTTTTGGAGAAGTTATGCTGCCATTTAATAAAATTCTTTCAGTTTTAACAAGTTAGAACATCAGGAAAAATTCCAATATTAAAACATGAGTACGCTTACGTTTCGCTAAAATTTTTAGCTTCTTCAGAGATAATGTTGTTGAAAAGGTCCTTATGTAGGTTTTGGCTGGTAATCTTGTGGGCTGCCATTCTTTTCCCTCCTCCTCGGATAGTTTTCGGAATTTTTAAAGATGTAAAATTAGTATTCTTCCTATTAAGTACCCTATGTCACTAGGTAGAATCACATCTCCAGATGATTCTGGTAAAAATATCGAAGGAAACTTCTTGGCCGCATAACGTCTCCAAAACTGTGTTTTATTATTAATCCGGCCAACAAGTTTCCTTCGATATTTTTACCAGAATCACAGTACTTTCAATGGCTGTTGTCGGAAGACGACATAGACCAAGAGGCATACAAATGATAGACAGCAAAGAAACAACAGGTGATATTATAGAACTATAATAAGATATTTAATATATACAATTTTGCGAAAGATAGAAAATCACAAAACCGCCGGGCACGCCAGAATTAATCACAACAAAAATGTTGAAGCGCGTGGGCAGACGGGAGAAAGAATAGCTGCTTAAGCTCCCCAACAAAGTGTTAGATGAAACAAAGGTACCTGACGATTAGGGAATATCGGTGATCGTGTCTATAAACATGAACACGTATTTGTTTTGTGCCATCATAATCATTGACAGCCTTTTACTCCCACTGCTGAGCATCAGCCTCTTCTCTACCACGTATTTCTTCTCAGCGCTAAGGTAGAAACACTTGTGTTTGTGCCATCATACCCTCAAAAAAAAAACGACATCCTTGTAATGGTTCAGTATTATTTCCGCCCAAACAATTGTTATGCCTTTTCTGTAGGTATGGATCTTATGTACATGTCGCAAACGTTAGGGACGAGTGTCCCGCCATACTCCCATCCTTCTACAGTCAGGCATTAATAAATCAGGGCTCATCTGTAAACTAGACGAAACTCTATTTTTCTTCGATCCATTGAACGCGTTCTTTAGCACAAGCACAGGAGAAGCGTGCTTTCTGAAACTTAAAGAAAGAACTCTAATTGGACATCGAGTCGTTCGACTTCACAAAGGCGCTTCTTGGTGCTTTTATAACTAAGTGTTATCCTGTGGGTGTTTTGAAAGGTAATAACCAGCTTCCGCGCCGTGATTGTGGGATTCCGTTTACCCTGTAATACCATATCCCTATTTTGTACCATACAAAGAGAGATTTCTTCGAAGATAAAATACAAAATTTACAGTTGTTATGTTTGCAAGTAAATAAATGTGTTGCAACAAATGACCGTTGTTCATTATAAATTTATGCAATTGTCTAAAAGTTAATAGGATGAAGAAATACACATTCGAGCACATAAAGGGTTGAAAAAATGTAGAAACTAAAACCTATTTCTTACACAAGTTCGAGCAGTGTATTTAACATGTTCCTTCTGTAAGTGCACGTGCAAAATGTTACCTCTACTTCTACATTCTTCTCTAAAGAGAATCAACGTTAGATTAAACCGCCCTTTGTATTACTTCTAAAGATGTTTTATAAAATTAATATTAAAATGTTTCAATTCGGGTAGGTATACAATAACTTTGCTTCTCTGAGACTTATAAGGAAAGTAATTTGGTAATGGTTACATATTTTCTCATAATGCCTTATCTTCACTTTCGTGACGGTAAGTCTAATTTTTGTTGGAAACCTAAGGTGACGTAGTTGTCTTTATCGGCAAATCTAAATCAATAAAAAAAACTCGTAGTATGTAGAGATGCGTATCCATAGACATGCGCTAAAATACATTCTGTGTTTTTCTACGATACCCCTTATAGACAACCAGCATTTGTTTTAGGAAGCGTAAACTTTTCAATAATCGGTGCTGAAAGTATATCTACAGCACTGAAAAACACCTGCGGCTATAACTGTATTACTTTTACAACAACAAGCTGTTACTACACGAATTTAGAAAACGAATACTTCGTAAAATACCTTATTTCACCTAGGTACGTCTTAAGATTGAAAATAACGTTGTATTTATAATTTACACCAATATATAACAAACCATAATCAGAAAAATACACGCATGTTGTTCGAATCTTGATGATTACTGTACGCTGTTTCTACCCTTAAACACTATCTTCTTAGTTTTACGAAATCTGTTGAATAGTAACGATGCTTTAGATACATAACCAACGGCGTTGTGTAAAGAAAATATTCGTTGCCTAAGTAAACGCCTTTGAGTTATGTTATTATACGCCTTTGCTACCTATGAAAAGTACGACTATAAAACTGAATACACAGAACATTACATCAAACACATATTTTATTTTATACAATTACGTCATAGAAGTACTATGTTATTGAAATAATTGCCCTCTAGTCCTTTAATACTAACTAACTGGTTACGATCCAACCGGTCGTTTTCCTAACCCCGCAACAAACTGTTGTAAGAGGTTCTTAGGTTAGCACAGGGAGAAAAGAGGGTATGCGGAAAACGCTTAGAGGAGAAAAGTCTTGATTGTTAAAATGTACGGGGTAAGTCAAAATAAGTAGACGCCACCCTTACAAGTCACAGCTAAATGAAGATTCCGTGAAAGTGGCAAGGACCAACAGCATACGGGGAATGGAACCTTATGGGCTTCCTCCTTACCTGAATGTTTCTTACGAGATACATACAAAAAAGATAATACACAAAAATAACAAGTCATAAATGATTAAACAGTGGATATATAATATGTTAAATAAGCGGGTTTAGGCAGCTACATGCAAAATGGTTTAAACGATTACTAGAGTCGGTCTAGCTCTAAACTATGTATAAAGAAAGGGCTTTGAGACGTCCGAACCTATTGCTTCCGCCGCTATTGAGCACCTTCACGACAAAATAAAGAAACAAATGGAAGCACTTTGTAAAAAATTAATCACTCTGTCTTCATAAAACGGGAAACAAATTGTTTTAAATCATCTCAATTACTATACTATTAAACAAATCATAACAAGTAGGTAATCATTAAAATTGGAAATTATAATTTTTTTATTTCGCAGGTACAGAAAAGTAAACATAAAAATCTAAAGAAGCTGTTCAAAATCACCACCGTTTTCCTACGGACACATATTTACTCGTCTTTTCATACTATTAAAAGCATTTATAAGAATTTGAGGAGTTATATGGGCACACTGTTCCGTAATTCTGTTTTGCAGTTCCTCGATATTGTTAATAGATGTCTTGTATACATTATTTTTCAGACAAGGGAACATAAAGTAATCTAAAATAGTCAAGCCTGGTGATCTAGGTGGAAATTCTCTTGGAGCGGTGTGGCCGTCGCGCCATCCTGTTGGAAGTAGCCTTGCTGGAGCTCATCCCCATGAAGCTGATTAATAAATTCACGTACAATATTCCGGTATCTCTGAGCAGTAACAGTTTCGTAAAAAAATATGCGTCCGATAATACGTCTTCGAGACACCGCAATCCAAATACCAACTTGTAACGGGTGAAGGGGAGATTCGCGAAAAGTATGCGCATTTGCAGCACTCCATAACCTCATATTTTGTGAGTTTATATACCCCGAAAGGGTGAACCAGGCCTCGTCAAAAAAAAAAACGTTAAATTTAGCAATTCATCGTTGTTCATTAAATTTTGTTGGAACCACTGACAATACAAAATTCTCCTATTGTGATCTGCTGGCAGCAACTCATGTAAAGCAAGAATGTTGTATGGGAACAGCATTAAATCTTTTTTGACAATTGGCAAGTTCCTAATGATAAACCAGTCTCTTGCGAAAGTGTACGTAGTGATGTAGTGGGTTGCTCGCTCAAACATTGACGAACGTTGGCCT